>CBVK0100485382.1:0-18600 GCA_900067695.1 Picea abies
ACCCTAGTCATGGGTTTTGGACCGCAAGATTGATGAAGGTATATGGAAATGAAGGACAATGCAAATGCATATACAACAAACATGGATGGATAATATACATCATGTTGTTTCTAGTGGTATGTGGCATGTCACATGGATCCTCATGGTTGAGGAGAAATGGATTTTTGAAGATGACAAAGTGAATTGAATAAGGAAGTACATGTAGGCCCTGAAGATAATTAAACAAAAGAATTACAAAATAAGAAAGTGTCAAGTCGGACCTAATGTTAAAATGAAGTGACATAAATGGTATAAATAAATATCATTATACATTCATTTGATACACAAGTTGAATTTCATAGGAAATTAGAAGTAAAGAATGTCGGATTTCAAGGGAAGATGAAGTTTTTTGGTGATGTATAAGTTGAAAAAGGTTTTTAACTTGTGCTTGATACTGATTCATCCCCCTCTCAGTATCAACAATTGGTATCATAGAAGGTTGCCTTCAGAATAGTTTAACCACTAGAAGTAAAACACTGAGCAGAGATGGATGACCATGAGCACATTTCAAATGGGATTAAAAGATTTGATGGAAGAAATTATGCATACTGGAGTGATAGAGTGAAAACTTACCTAACATCTTTGGGAGTATAAATTTGGTACTCAATTGTAAATGGCTATGTAATCCCAATTAATGCTCCAACCGATCCAAATGAGAAGAAGATTATGAGTTGTAATTAAAAATCCAGACATTTTATTCTAGGAGCATCGACACCAACTATTGCTAGCAAAGGGATGGGATGCAGGACTGTTAAAGAGGTATGGGACAAACTCAAGAGTATCTACGAAGGTGCTCCAAAAGTTAAGCAGGTCAAGCTTCAACGACATAGAGCAAAATTTGAAAATTTGAAGATGAATGAAAAGAAAAATATTGCAACATATTTTCTTAGAGTTAGTGAAGTTGTTAATTCTATCAGAGGATTAGGTGAAGATCTCGATGAATCCTTGGTTGTACAAAAAGTGTTGAGATCATTTCTCTTGAATTATTATTCTAAGGTATTCACCATTGAATAAACTAGGGACTTGACCAAAATGACAATGGATGAATTACATGGGTCTCTTATAGCATATGAAATGAGAAAAGGTACATAAAGTGACCAGCCAAACAATGAAGCAGCCTTGAAAGCCATAAAGAAGACAAAAGATAAGGATAATGACCTTGATGAAGAAATAGCAAATTTCGTAAGAAGATTCTAAAAGGGAAGTGGAAGATAGAAAGGTAAGTCTCCTCTCAAATGCTATAACTGTGGTAGAATAGGACATATTGTTGAAAACTTCTACTATAAAAAGAGAAGTCTCAACAATAAAAAGAGATTCTACTCCAAGGATGATGACATATCCTCAGATGAGAGTGATGAAGAAGATAATGATGGAGGAGAAGTCCTCTTCATAACCCAAGAAACCTAGGATGATGATCACAAGAATTCTAATGAAGAAGAAATCATTTATGAAGAAGATTCAGATGAAGAAACCAACCTTAATTCCTTTTGGGGATACAAAAACAATGCAGAGAATGAAGAAGAAGATGAGAATCTTGAAACGTTGAAGCATGTTGAAACTGAAAATAGCAAGCTTAGAAACATAAACATAATACTAAAAGGTGAATTGAGTAGTTTTGAAGAAGCGAATTACAAGCTTGAAAAGACCATTGATACCTTGAAGGAACAATTAGAAGATTATGAAAATTTGAAAGAAGAATTGGATCACACAAAAGGGGATATACTATTGACAATAAAAAAGTTGAAGAAGTTTGAAAAAAGAACTGAAACATTAGATGAGATCCTTAGCAATCAAAGATCTCCAAATGACAAGACAACACTAGGATACAATGACAGTTTGAAAACAACAAAACAAGAGAAGGAAGATGAAAATGATGAAACCAACACTCCAGAACAAGTTGAACAACAAGATAGAAGACTAGAATTAAGAAGGAATAAGACATCAAGAAGATCCTCTCCCATTAGGTATGAAAGAAATCATTATGAAGGAAACTACAAAAGAATAGATCATGAACCTAGATGGACCACACCACAAAGAAGATCACTTACTCCCAGGTATCAAAATTCCTTTCTTGGACATTGTTATACTTGCGGAAATTTTGGACACAAGGAAATCAATTGTAGAATCAATGAAATCCATAACTATGCAAGATACATGAATGGTGAAAATAGTAGACATGGAAATGTTCATAGACCTGTCAACAAAATTTATAATCTATTTGACCTATTAATGGATCAAAATATTGTATCTTACGAGTGAAATAATCTTGGTCACAAAGCACGAGACTGTAGAGAGATGAAGGAAGATAATCATATGCCAAATGTATGTATACCAACTACATGGAAAAGGAAAGAAATTCCACAAAATGAAAGATATCAAATAACTTTAGTCACTAAAGAATGCAAAGAAGAAGATGAATGGTTCATAGACAATGGGTGCTCATCTAATATGATCGGAGATCAAAGCAAATTTTTCAGCTTGAAGAAAAAGGGTGGAAATGTTGCATTTGGAGATGACTCATCTACCAAAATACTTGGTAAAGGAATTGTAAATATTGGAAGTGAAAATGTAAATACAGGAAAAGTCCTATTGGTTGAAGATATGAAGCATAATCTCTTCAGTGTCAGCAAAATATGTGATCAATGATACATTCTTATGTTTAACTCCCGAAAATGTAAAATCAGAGAAAATAACTCAGGAATATTGGTTGCAACTGCAACAAAAAGACTGAACAACATATACATCCTAGACATGAAGAAGAGAGAGAATATAGAAGCCACACAAAAGGATTTCAAGGAAGAAAAAGTCCCAAAGATAAAAAAATAAGGATGAAGTATTATTTAGTGCCATATGTTCAAGGGGAGCAACCCCAAAGAAGAAGGTCACCTTATGCCATTGAACTCAAGGCGAGAATCCCTATCCTTTGCCATTGATGTCAAAGGGGGAGAGTAATTGGGATCATGATGATAGAGGGAGCATGAGTGTTTCCATTAATGACAAAGGGGGAGATTGTTGGAAGATTGGTTGTTGTCATTGATTTGGAAGATTGGTTGTTGTCATTGATGTCAACCCTAGTCATGGGTTTTGGACCGCAAGATTGATGAAGGTATTTAGATATTAAGGACAATGCACATGCATATACAACAACCATGGATGGATAGTATACATCACTTTGTTTCCGGTGGTATGTGGCAGGTCATGTGGATCCTCATGGTTGAGGAGAAATGAATTTTTGAAGATGAGTCAGGTCGGCCCTAATGTTCAAAGGAAGTGACATAAATGGTATAAATAAATATCATTATACATTCATTTTATACACAAGTCGAATTTCATAAGAAATCAGAAGTAAAGAAGGCTGAATTTCAAGGGGGGATGAAATCTTTTGGTGATGTGTTCTAAGATATGTTATTTTCAGGTCATCTTACCATTTTTTCTATAATTTGTTTTCTAGAACGATTCAGATGGTGAAATTGCTATTTTATTGAGAAGACATATCAAGGTACCTGTGGTAAAAGTTTCATCTCTTGATTTGCTATAATTATAGAGATCCACTCAGTGGAAGATAGGGTTTTTGACCAGTCCTGAAGCTAGTTAATAAACAAGTGTTCTAGGTAAAAACATCATAACGTCTTCATAGAGAATCCACATGAAGTGGGACAAATTTCATTAGAAAGAGTATGGACTGTAGTTTCTTGTGTGAGAGTTTTAGAATCTGATGTTAAATATTGAGCGCGGGGTATTCTGTACAAATTAAGTCTTCTGAATAAACCAGAATTGAACAAGGTCTACCATTCTCTCTATAACTTATTTTTGAGGAGGATTCAAGGAGTGAAAATTGGAGAAGTTTCAGAGAAAACATTGAGTAATATTATCTATAGGATAAGATTATTCCAAGAATTTCAGAATTTCAAAAATTGAAGAAGACTCAGGAAGCATTATCAGGTTCTATGTGATGGTTGGTGATGGTGATGATTTAATGTAAATTTTTATTATCTCTCATATATTCTTGGATGGAAGGAAGGGGAAAGGATGGAGAATTAAATCCTCTCTTGATATTGAAGGATTGTATATTCATCTTGGAGGTTTATCCCTCCGTTTACAATTGGAAGTTGTAGCTACCTTTGGAAGTCATTAGTTCCCTTGAACAATAACTATTGATTATTTCTCATATATTGTGCATGGTGTATTGTGTATTGGTGTAACTCTTATACTATTGTTGATCTAGATTTTATGAGCAGAATGAAATGACTACAGATTATTACCAGATCCTTAACATAGAATAACAGAGATAGAGTAAAACTGGTTTTCTATTCAATAAGGAAATAAGCTGAAACTGTAAAATGTAGCGGAAAACAAGCTTACTCTAATGGTGGTGGCTTATCTCTGAGAAGAGATGTGATGACTACACTCATTCACAAGAAGATGACTACAATGAGGCTCTCAAGGCATTTTTACAATAAACAAGAGTTTCAAAAACCCTAAACATCCAAAAACCTAACCCTAGGAGATGAAGTGCCAAAAGTCATGTGGGCCCCGTTTGGGTAAGTCAGTACATCAACTTCCCGGGGTCGTAACATTTGCATACGATCTCCATTTTAGGCATGTGATATCCCATTGGAAAGATCAATCCAAGGACTACAACAATTGCACAAAATTTCATGATTGCAACATACCCCAAAAAACATCGTTTAGGCCCTCAAAACGGCTCCGAAAGTTTAGGACCCGAAAAACTGCTAAAAATAGTAAATTATCAAAATTGCTAGAAAGTTGTTTTGAGCCAGCTGGAAAAGGTGGGTGGCCATTGATATCCACCTGGATCAATCCTCCATCCTTAGGAAGCAATGGTATCCATTGCATTCAGTTCCCCCATCAGATGAGGGAATTTCTACTGAATTTGGCCCTGGGTGAGCCACTTGCCTTGGTGCAGGAGTTGCCCTGCTTTGACGACTCGATAAAGATGGATCCTTTATTGTCGAGTGCCCTTGATCTGTGTGTCCACAATATGATCATTGGATGTCTGTTTAATGCAGTCGAGGTTGAGATCTATTGGTGTCAGTTGTTCTTCTACATCTGAGGTGTCTAATAATGGTGGGAAATAAGGCCGAAGGAGGTCCACGTTGAACACTGGGTGCAGGCCAAGGAAAGAAGGA
The DNA here is from genome assembly GCA_900067695.1 of Picea abies. Taxonomy (NCBI): domain Eukaryota; kingdom Viridiplantae; phylum Streptophyta; class Pinopsida; order Pinales; family Pinaceae; genus Picea; species Picea abies. The sequence continues at coordinate 5,190 of CBVK0100485382.1, forward strand.
ATGTTGAGGACAAAATCATTATCCCCCATAGCCTTGGTGATGGTGTACGGCCCATAACAGAGTGGGCAGAGATTTTGATGGGGTCGTGTAAGGTGTTCTTTCTGCAAGTGCAACCAAACTTTGTTGCCCACCTAAAACTTATGTGGAACCCGATGTTGATCATGGCGTTGCTTGTACTTGTCATTGGACTTCTATACGATATCCTGAACTTGTTGGAAGATGTGATGGATCCTCTCAATGAACCAAGTGGCTTTGTTAGCCTCAGTTGGAGCAGGGGAAGAGTCGGTTGAGGTGACCGCAAGGGGAAGTGCAACATCTATGGGACCCAATGGTTGGAATCCCAACCCCACCTGAAAGGGGCTATGGCCGATTGAGCTATGCAGGGATCGGTTGTAGCTATGCTGGACATAGAGAAGACTCTCATCCCATGTGCGAGGGTTCTTGGAATTATACATGCGCAGGATATGCATGATCATTCGATTTACGACCTCGGTTTGGACATCTGTCTGGGGGTGGAAGGCCATGGATTTGGTGAGCTTGGTGTCCAGCAATGACCAGAGGCTCAACCAGAATGTGTTGAGAAATTGACTATCCCAATCTGAGACAATGGTTTGTGGGATTCCAAAATGTACCCAGACTCATTCAAAGAAGAGCTTGGTAGTGGCTTCTGTTGTGATGCTCTTCTTGCAAGCAACCAGAATCGCCATCTTAGAAAAGTGATCAACAACCACAAAAACACAGTCATTTCCCTGCTTGGTGGATGGGAGGCTCGACATGTAGTCCATTGAGATGGATTCCCATGGTCTGTCAGGAGTAGGAAGAGGGGTGTACAGGCCCTGTTTCTTAGTGGTTGGTTTGGCAATAGCGCAGGCAGTATAAGACCTGATATACTTGATGACCTCCTATCGAAGTTTCATCTAGTAGAAATGTTTTTGTAGCATCACCATTGTATTTTTGACACCGATCAACTTCACTCACTCACTTGAGGGAACACATATATGGCCCAGATGACACAACAACCCATCCTGAAGATGGAAATTATCGACAACTGCCTTTTCACCCAACATTTAGTAGGTGGTGTAGAAGTCTAAGTCTGTCTCATAGGGTTGGGGCCATCCAGAGGTCTCATGGCCGCAGGAGTCTAGCACTGTGGTGAGTTTCGTGACTGGTGGTCTTCTGAGGCAATCAACGACGTATTTGGTGCTTCCTGTTTTATACTTGATGTTGAGGTGGAATTGATGCAAGTATGTGGACCACTTTTGATGGCAGTCATTCTTCAATTTTTCTTATGTTTGTATGAACTGCAGTGGCTTATGATCAGTGTGGATGATTGTCTCCCTCCCAAGAATGTAATGTCTCCACTGGCTGCAGGCTTGCAATGGAGTACATTTCTTTGTTGTAAGTAGGGTACTTATAGATAGAATCTGATAGTGTCACACTATGATAGTCCACGTGGTGGTCGTGCTACATGAGAATGACACCAACAACATAATCTGAAGCATCAGTCTCAATCTCAAAGGCCTGTTGTAGGTCTAGTAGTGAAATTACTAGGGATGAGCACAAGCGTTGCTTCAAATCATTGAACGCTTTTTGTTGGGGCCGGCCCCACACAAATTTCACCTTACCACCACCCCTAGTTATTTGGCTGAGGGCCCATGCAATATGGGAGAATCCCAACACAAACCTGCGGTAGAAATTGGCAAGGCCCAAGAAGCTCCGAAGCTCAGTGAGTGTGGTTGGGGTTGGCTAGTCATGAATGACTTGGATCTTGGCTAGATCCACATGTATGCCATGTTGATCAATGATGTATCCTAGGTAATGGAACCTGTCCATGCTAAAGGAGCATTTTTCCAAGTTGGCGTACAGCTTGTGTTGTCGCGGGGTGTGCAAAATCTACTGAATATGTTGCAAGTGTTCGACCCAAGTCTTGTTGTAAATGAGAATGTCATCAATATACACCACTACAAAAGTATTGGTGAATGGTTGTGGGATATCGTCCATCATCCTCATGAAAGTGGCTGGAGCGTTTGTTAGAGCAAAGGGCATGACCAACCATTCAAAGAAGCCTTCCTTTGACTTGAAGGCAGTCTTCCATACATCTGTTTGTTCTATCAGGACCTGGTGATAGACAAACTTCAGATCAATCTGACTAAAGTAGTTGGCCCCCATTATTTGATCAAGGAGGTCGTTGATTCGGGGAATTGGGTACTGGTTTCTGACTATGATTTTATTCAGAGCCTGATAATCAATGCAAAGTTGTCAGGTTCCATCTTTCTTCTGTAACAGCATGATTGGGCTCCCGCAAGGTGATGATCTAGGATGGATGTGCCCCTTGTGGTGAAATTCTTGGATCTGTCACTTGATCTCCTCATTCTCTAAAAGAGAGCAGTGATAGACTGGCCCATTGGATAATGGTGCATCGGGGGTCAGATCGATGGGGTGCTTGACCTGGAAGTGCAGAGGTACCCTAGCAGGTGAGGAGAAGATATCTAAGTATTCTTCCATGACCTTATCTACTTGCTTCTACAGTGTGGAGAGGTCGACCGCAGAGACCCTGGATGTGAATGTGATTTTTCTCTCATTCTGAGAGTGAATCATGGAGAAAAAAAACTTCTCCATCTGAGAGATGACCTTCCTGCATTGCTTAGCAGAGATCAAGGAAATAACAGTAGGTGGGACAGCCTCGGGTATCCTGTACAATTTCCTGTTCAAAGTAATAATAACACTACGAGGCCTATACTCATATACAACATGAAATTTCCATAAATAAGGTTGGCCCAAAATAACATCACAAAATTCAAGAGGAGAAACATCACACAATACCTCATCTTTGAAGGGCTTGATTCCATATGACAGTCGACACTGTTGGCTGACGCGACGATCACTTCCTTGGCAGAGCCATCCAATGGTGTAGGCTTGTGGGTGCGGCGTTGTTGGCAGGGCTAGTCGCTTGATGACCTCTGCTAAGATAAGGTTATTATGGATACCACTATCAACGATGAAGTGCAATGGGGTGCCTTTTATCCACATCTATAAATGGAAGAGGTGCTCTCCTTCTTCTGTCTTGTCTGGTTCACCATGCTGGAGCTTGGTGGTAGCAACGGTGGCACTGGGTTCCACATCAATGATCTGTATTTCCCTTTTTGGTTCTGAATTAGAGTTAGAATCCGCATGTGATTCAGAATATTTCACTTTGGCCACCAACATCTACTTTGAGCGGCAGTCAATAGTGTTATGCCAAGGGCTCTTATGGAAGTCGCACCACTTCCCAGTATCTTTCTTTGTCTTTTCGGTGTCCTTCTTTTCTTGCGGCTTGGACTGGTTGTCTTGATATTGTCCATATTTGCTTTATCCTTTGTTCTGTTGGTTGGGGCTGCCCTTTCCTGGCTTTTGTTGTGCAGGGTTCCTCGACCCAAATTGTCGCATCTTTTGTTTGAGCTTCTGCTCGATTTTGATGGCATATCGATAGGCTGCGCCCAAGGATGAGATGTCCAAAAAATGCATTTTAGTCTAGATGTATCCATGCAGAGAACCATGATACTTGAGCACCATATCTCTCTCTGAATCTTTGATACCAAGCTTGGTGCACAAGGTATGGAAGATATTTGTGAAATCTGGCACTGTTTGGTCTCTTTCTTACCGCAGTGTGGTCCATTTGGTATACAAGTCATCATAACTTTTGACAGGGTAGTATTGTTCATTAATAACATCCCTGAAGGATTCGCAGGTGGCTATGACTATAAATAATGAGGGTTCCTCTGTTTCCTTTTTCTCATAGAAAGTTTCCCACCAATCTTTGACATGGGCAATGGCTTTGAGGAGTGCAAAAGTAATCTTTTCTCTATTCGAAAAGTTATGGACAAAGAAATACCCTTCTAGTAGATTCAACCACTTGTCTACAACATTTGTGTCTATCTAACTTTCAAATATAGGAATTTCGAAGTTTAGTTTTACCTTGAAGGGGGCGGTGCCTCCGCTCGAAGAAGATGCATTCCCTGTTGGTAGTCGCTGAAGGATTTGTGCAAAATTATCCATCATATTGTTCCTCTGTTGCATGAGGACTTCCTTAATCAATAGTTTGAAAGGATATCATGTCCCGTTATCTTTCTTTTCTCCTTCCATGAGAGGTCACTTGGGTGTGTGAGAGATTTTGTCCTCAAGAGAAACAAGATCGAGATCCAAATATTTGTACTCTGACCTCGTTGGGGACATGCATTAAGATGACAAGGAGCAGAACAATCTGATACCACTGATCCATATTTTATGAGCAGAACAAAATTACTACAGATTATTACCAGATGCTTGACACATAATAACAGAGATACAGTAAAATTGGTTTTCTATTCAATAAGGAAATAAGTTGAAGCTATGAAATGTAGCGGAAAACAAGCTTGTTGGAATGGTGGGGGCTTATCTCTGAGAAGAGATGTGACAGTTGCACTCATTTGCAAGAAGATGATTACAATGAGGCTCTCAAGGCCTTTTTACAGTAAACATGAGTTTCAAAAACCCTAAACATCCAAAAACCTAACCCTAGGAGATGAAGCGCCAAAAGTCATGTGGGCCCCATTTGGGTAAGTTAGCACATCAACTTCCTGGGGTTGTGACTTTTGCATACGATCTCTATTTTAGGCGTATGATAGCCCATTGGAAAGATCTATCCGAGAACTACAACAATTACACAAATCTTCATGATTGCAACATACTCCAGAAAACGTCATTTAGGGCCTCAAAACAGCTCCGGAAGTTCAGGACCCGAAAAACTACTAAAAATAGTAAATTATCAAAATTGCTAGAAAGTTGTTTTGAGCCATCTAGAAATAGTGGGTGGCCACCGATATCCACCTGGATCAATTGTTCACTGCTCATTGGATATAATTCAATGGTTTAAGTATAAGTTGAAAAAGGTTTTTAAATTGTACTTGATACTGATTCACCCCCCTCTCAGTATCAATAAGAGGGCAAAGAGAGATTAAGAGGAAGGAGGGGAGAGATAGTGGGGAGGGTTAGATGTATGAGAGAGATAGAGGAGAGATAGTGAGAGGGAGGGGGAAGGAGGGGGTGGGAAGAGAGTGATATTGATTGTGAAAGGAAGGGGGAAGATAGAAGGAAGGGGGGATAGAGAGAAATGGGGGAATATTAGAGGAGAGATAGGGAGGGGGATATAGTGAGAGTGATACTCACAACAATAAGAGAGAGAAAGAGGTGGTATATGTAGGAGATACAGAGAGGAGAGATATTGTGATGCAGGAGCATCGTCAATATCAAGCGAGCATGGGGCAAGTGCAACACATTTTGAGCACATGATAAATTGTTTAAAATTTTTGAAGAGTAGATGCACCAAACTTAAATGTGATAGTTAAGGAGAGGCGTACTTATATATTTTAAAGGACCATGAGAGATCTTCTCTCGTCCATAGTAGGTAGAAGGCATTTATGTAAGTAGGTAGAATTGAATATTAGAATAGACAGTTTTAGAAGGAGAGAAGGGAAAATGGATATAGACACCCTCATTGTGTATTGTAACATTATTGAAGCATGAACAGAGGAGAGAGCATAGAGGGAGAGAAAAGAGTTGTGTAGCAGATTCCATGTACAGAAGTTCTGAATTTTCATAAAGAAAGCTGTGATTCAGACTCATGGTGTCCACGTATTCTCTGTGTATGAATCTTTGAATGTTATGTTCATGAATGTTTTATCATTTCTGTCATGCAATTGATTTTATGCTATGTATGAACGGTTTCTTGTTGAATGTTTGAAATCTAAGAGAGGAAGAGTAAGGAGAAGGAGTTCCAATTGTTTCTCTATTTGAGTAAGATTCCTGCAAGGAGTGCAGTTGAATCGTCTGCAAGGAGTGCGTCGACCAGGAGTTCATAGGGCCGTCTCTGAAAGCTTAGAAGAGATAGTGGTTGTTCTCATTTCCTCAGAGTGCAGTTGGGCATAGGAGTCGTGCAAGGTGTGCACAGGCCGGGAAGAGCGTTCAACACTTCAGGTGTTTTGGGGGTTGCCACAAGGAGTGCGTGCAAGGATCCTCTTTGAGGCTTGAAGTTGTGAGAATCTCAGGAGGAATAAAGCCTTTGAAACATTTAGGGGCATCGGAAGTTTGTAGCGCAAGGAGACAAGTCCAGGGAAGAGTCCTTGGTTTCCTTCATGGAAGTCATCAAAGGGAAGAGACCGACGATCAGGAATCTGTGGGGAGGATTAGAAAAATCTCGCCAGCCGTCAGATCTGCCAGAGAAGCGGGGAGGGTACGGTAGCGTGCAAAGTTTACCCATAGGAAAAATGTGGGTCTTTGGATCCTCACTCAATTACCTGTCAGTCGTTGGATTAGATGGGAGTTGCACAATTTTTAAGTTTCGTAACAGGAGGAGGAAAAGCCCGATGAGAGGGTGGCCATCAGAATTTTGGCATTCGTGAAATTGGAAGTTCTGTGAGCAAGAGATCGGGAAAATCCATGTTGGAAACCTCATAAACGATCGGAGCTTCCCATCAGTTGGGACACGTGGGCAAGATCGGAAGCCCCATCGGCATTTCGGTCATCGAGACTCATATAGGTAAGTGTTTTGGTTTTAACATTGGAAAAACCCGAGGGTTGATCTGAACCGTCCATCCACTTGGGACGCATGTCATAAATCTGAAGAAAGTAGGGGACCGACATTTCATGAGTCCAGGAGACAAGGAAGACTTGCAATTCGGAATCACGAAGTCTGATTTTCTGAAAAGAGGAGAGCTCCATGTGGGACCCTGCTGACGTCATCTCATCATATCAAGGCATCAGGAACTTCCACAGCGAAAACCCTGAAGCAGCACGAATCGTCCATCCTTGAGGACACGTGGCCAATATCGAAGCTTTCAGGAAATTTTCCGAAAGGAAAAGTCATATCGAAAGTCCGAGAATTGGGAATCCGGAGGACGAGAGGTCCCATACACTTCAACGTTCAAAATCCTGAATCCTGATGAGTGTTAGGACTGTGTTCATATAAGTCAAGGTCGTGTGGACCACGAGTCTAGCTTAGAGGACTAGATGGAGTTGGATCATAGTGGGATTTCATAGGATTAGGGATCTCGTGGACAAAGCATCCATGCATTTCGGCATAAGAAAGTCTGAAACCCCGAAGTGTGGTAAGGCTATGGTCTTATGAGAATAGGTCATATGATTAGGGCATAGCCAGGAGGAGCTAAAGCTCAAAGGGAGCGCATCGGGATATCGGAGATCGGGAATGGAGGAAGAAAGTGTTGTGACATCGGGGACTGGAAAACCTTGAAACCCGATTGCAACCTTCTGTTGTGAACGGAGAAGGGATCGGGCCTAAAAGTTGTAAGGTGCCGAAAAAGACCTGTGGGTAAAATTTAAATAAAGATCCCAGGGGAGAATCATAGGAGCCACTCTGACTCGAGGGCGAACTTTGAATGATCCTTAAAGACTGGGAGGTCAGTGCAGAGACCCATTGCCGAGGAAAGGGGATTGAGGCTGCATCATATTGGGAGGGACAGGGGGAGATAGAGGGAGGAGGGGGGTAGAGAGAGAATGTTTGAGTGTGAGAGGGGGGGGAAGAGAAATAAATAGAAGGGGTTTGAACATGGAGTGTTTGAGTATGTGAGAGGGAGGGGAGGGAGACAAAGAGATTGGGTAGAGAGAGAGTGAGAGAAAGGGGGGGGGTATAATGCATAGGGGTAGATGTATGAGAGAGAGAGAGGAGAGATAGTGAGAAGGAGGGGGAGAGATAGAGAGGGAGGAAGGAGGGGGTGGAGAGAGAGTGATATTGATTGTGAGAGGAAGGGGGGAGATAGGGTGAAGGGGGTGTAGAGAGATATAAAGAGACAAATGGGGGGAGAGTAGAGGACAAAGAGGGATGAGGATAAAGTGAGAGTAAGACTAACGAAAGTTTGAGAGATAAAGAGGTGGAAGATGTAGGAAATAAAGAGAGGAGAGATAGCGGGACAGAGGGGGAGAGATAGAGGTAGGAGGGGGGTAGAGAGAGAATGTATGAGTGTGAGAGGGGGGAAGAGAAAGAAATAAAGGTGGGGGGGGTCAAAGAAATAAAGGTGGGGGGGGTCAACGAGTGTTTTAGTGTGTGAGAGGGAGGGAGAGGGTGAAAACGAGAGCGGGTAGAGAGAGAGAGTGACATGAAAGGGGGGGAGATAGAGGGTAGGGGTAGATGTATGAGAGAGAAAGTGGAGTGATATTGGGGGCGTGGGGGAGAACGAAATAAATAGGGAGAAGGGGGTTGTTGAAACAAAGTTTAATTTTTTACCCTTTTAACTTGAAACTTCGTCGTTTTCTAGTCATGGTGCCTCCCTTAGTCCTAAAAAAGAGTCAAAATTCTTTCTATTTTTTTCGGCTTTCGGGATTCGTCTTTTCACGAGGTATGATATTTAGTTAGCAACTCGAGAGTCTCGATGCTGAAATCCCGAAAAGGATTTATATTAAAGTAATAAAAGAGAAAAAAATAAAAAGTGGGTGCTATAAGTCTCGATGCACATTTCACAAAGTATCCTTTAGTCGTGATCAATTAAACTCTTAAACACGATCAACAATTCATTAACATTTCATGATTCGGGTTTTCCTGTGTCAAAGTGATTTCAAAATGTCGACCCTTGAGAGCCTGATCCTTGAATTTCTGAAAACAAAAACAATAAATTACTAACCTCAATTAATTAAAGCATTGATACAAGTGATTAGAACATAAATTAATCCCATTGGGATTTCATGATTTAGGGTTTGATTATTGCATACCTCTTGGGTATAGGATCCCTAAAATTATGAAATGCGAAATCGTGAATTTTGAGCAAAGTTTAAAACAAAATTAAGTTAGTTTAAAAAGGGATTAATAATGACTAAACTACTTTTCGCATTTCGCATTTCGGGTTTTGTTGAAAGAAGTCCTTTCGAAACTCCAGTTTGAAATCGTCGATATGCGGCAGTATTAATAACAGACAAATGGAAATATTTTTTATATGAAGGCATATCTCCAGGCGTATCTTCCTCATTAAAACATTAATTCCTTATCACATGTAATAGTACGCTCATCTTAAGACAATATAAAGGCTAATAAACGTTCAATAGTTCGAATTTCATTATTTTTTTTACAAGCAAGAGTGAGTTGCATTTATCCGGGCTTATATATTTTCCCACTGCAAACAGTTTTTCAGTCTAAACACGAAAATTATGGCACCTAGAAAGGCACCTAAAAAAAGTGAAGAAAGAGTTTAAAGCTCAATCCCAGAAGGAGATGTTGTGTCTGATACAACATTGCATGCCATTGATTCCATCAAATCATGGAGGAAAATTTTTTAAACCTTGGACTACGAAATCAAGAATTTTCCCAATGATTCTGAAAACAAACTTTGGGACATACCAAAGTCCGAACTTCACAAACTAGCCATGCACCCATGACTCATGACATACAACGATATGATCAGTTGGGCTTTAGAGAGGAAAGACGTGCAGACGAGAAGAATTTTGGACATCCAAGGGGTCGTCATCGTCTCTTTCAGACCGGAGCATAGACAAGTAATGTAGAAACTGTCTCCCAATTCTGAGTACATTTATAATAAAGAGTTTGTAAGTGAATTTAAAAGGAAAGAATGCACAGAGGTAGATCAAACATACCTCGACATAATCAAAGACTGGTGGAGACACCCAGCAAAATTCAGGCCTGATACCCACAGTGTTTATGCCACAGCCTCATTGAATGAGTACATGGTCTATGTGGCTATGATTCTATGTATATTTTTTGGGAAGAAAAGTCCTACCCATTTACCTATAGAATGGTTACCCCTTTTACATGAAGTAGCCAAAGGCTATAGATTCAATTGGAACAAAATTCTATCATATAAACTAGCTAAGGAAGTTATGGAGTATCAAACCGTGAGATCCAATGGCTGACCAATACCCTTTTACATGTCGGCATATATCATGGATGCTATATGTTTCATGACTCCTTTCCCTTTGATGAATTTGATTTGGAACCCAACCTTCATTGAACCTATATATGAATATCATTCTAAGCTGTGGGAAGAAAATTATAAGGATTATTTTTACAAAGTTTGTCATTTCGTGGTGATATCGGTGCATCATATGATGTATGGTTGTGCACCCCCCCCCCGTATTTCAGAGCAGTCATAGGAAACCTTAAGGCGGTTGCTGATTGGTTTATTGAGGAGAATTTCTCCTATATCAGGGTTTTCAAATGTTCTATCCCTCCACATGCACTTTCGAAATTCCTCCCTGACAGACTGGTGTGCAGGGAGGTAGCTCATCAGATAATAATTGGAGGTATTGGGATAGAACTGAAGACAACTCAAAATAATTTTTGGAAAGTATTTCTCGTACAGATTGGAAGGTTTTCGCTACTCAACCTGGGTCATTCCAAGGTTGAAGTTTCATCTCTAGAGGAGTTCAAGTTGGTGGATCTCAAACACAGGAAACAAAACCCTTATCAAACAGTGGGAAGCCACATGGCTCACTGTGGCATGCAACTGTTTGAACATGAGGAATCCCCTCACGATGACATTTTCAAAGGGGTCTAAACATATGGGGAGGTGTTAGACAGGGTATAGACATTACCATCTGACTTGCAAACAAGTCTTCTAACCTTCCAGAGACACAGACAAAGTGATTTTCCCAAAGTATTTCATGTTGAAGCAACAACACCTCCTCCAGAACAAGAAAACATTACCCCAGGCTTTGGACAAAAAGCGTAGGATAAATTAGACACTGAGGAAAATCCATAGGGGTCAAAGGATCTCCACAAAACAAAGAAGTCCCACAGACAGAGAATCCAGGAGTAGAAACATAAAGAAGGTCTAGGACACCTCCTGAGTCCAGTCAATTTACCCCCCCTTCATAATCTATTATTCATGTTGATACCCCCAAGACAACAGGGGAAATAAAATCCACAGAGTTGGGTAATCTCATCACTTCCTTGACCCCTTTATAGTCTACTTTGGGGCTCCCTTAGATAGGAGTCATATATTCTAGTGATCTCGACCCTATCTCCATAGAAGAAATACCTCTCTCTGATTACTTCTTCAGTAAAAAGAGGAAGGTTCTATTAAAGCAATAGATGTATATGAGAGAAGGTGGTGTTGGGGATCATAAATGTCCTATTTTCATCCATCTTTCCCTTCATCATTCTCTACATTTCATCACCCCATTAACCTTTCACGATATCATTTCCATAAATATACTTGGGTTTCACCTTATTGTTCTCCACCTTATTCATTTTAGTATTTAAAAGGAATTTGTCATTAAATGTTAGAAAATCAACATGTTTTCATATATATCTCAAATATGTGTGAGATTTGTAATGTGTAGGAATATGAGAAGGATTAATTCAAAAGGACTTCTCGAATACTTTCTCCACCATTTCAAGATTTGAGAAGATAATTCAAGCCCATTCCAAGGAGAATATAATGGATATTTGGTGGAATATCTTATCCAAGATATATGAGAGATATGTGTGAGAATTTGAAGGGATTATATTTTGTAATAATGGGAAACAGGTTGAGAAAAAAGTGGATCTGTATAATGAGATGGTTATCTTATCTTCAAGGCTCTCATGTATAAAAGAGAGTGCTCTCTCTTCATGAGGATTCAATTAGGATGTAATTAGAATTAGAGTAGTCATTAATGGTAGTCATTATGATTTGAAAAAAAAAGGGATTCTTAGCTTTGATTCATGGATTTGGTTTTCATGCTTTCATTATTCTGCTATAAATATTGATTTTATTATTGAATGTAAGATTGCTTCATTGGTGAGAGATCTCATATGTTGTTATGCCATTCAACTCTTCACTTGTTGTATCTACTCTTCCTTCATGTAGTTCTCCATTTCTAGATTAATTTCATTTACACAATTTCCAATTCCTAGATTAATTTCATTTACGAAACTAGATTAATTTAATTCCAAGTCGTGTGTTAGATTAATGATTCTATTTCAGTCGTGTGCTATATTAATGATTCTAATTCAGTCGTGTGTTAGATTAATGATTCTATTTCAGTCGCGTGTTAGATTAATGATTCAATTTCATTTGTAGCTTAAACATTATAGTAGATTAGTCTCGATTCAATCTTGCATATACTTTGTGTGTGCTTCGTCAGTTTACGAACCCCCGGGTTGACAAATTAGATAGTTGGGCAAGTACTACAACTCAATTAATACAACATTAGTTTGTCCCAATATAACAACTGTCGTTCCCTTGTCACGATTGTTGTTCCTTTTGTTTTTTATTTGAACAGAATGATTGTTGTTCCTTTTGTTCAATTGTTGTCCCTTTGAAGGGGTTGCATCTCTGGAGGATGGGTATTGAAAATGAAAGGTAAGAACCTGCGTAGGCAACAAGTAAAACACTTGTGCCAATGCCCACCTTTGGATGACGTATAGAGGTTATATTTTAGGACATCTTTAGAGACCAACATTTTGGCATTGTTGTCGAGGAAGCACGAAGGATTGAGGTATTAGTTTCTTTTTTATTTGAATTCATGCAAGTGTGATCTAGACATCTTGGTAAGGGTTCATAGAAGCTCGTGATAGGAGACTCCTCATGTTCTCCCTACCAACTAGGTAAAAGTAGTTTCAATTTTTGCAAATTTCAATTTATGCAAGAGTGTTTAATTTCTGCAAGTGTGATCTAGACATGTTGGTAAGGGGACATAGAAGCTCATGAGAGGAGACTCCTCATGTTCTCCCTACTAACTAGGTAGAAGTAATTTCAATTTTTGCAAATTTCAATTCATGCAAGAGTAGTTTTAATTTTTGCAAGTGTGATCTACATGTGTTGGCTCTAAGGGTCATAGAGTTGCTTCAGTGTAGATTCCTCACTGTCCCTACCAACTATCAGGAACATTTTAATTTCCACAACTATGAAGAGGAATTATTTTCCATTTCAGTAAGAGTGCTTTTATTCAAGTTTTTTTTCATTTAGATTTTGGTTTTGGGTGATGTAAGAATCCTTTTTTTCTTAACATGATTTAGCACTAAGATTGGAACATCTTACGCAGATCCTAGCAAAAGTCGAGGACTCCTCTTATCTGGAAGAGTAGATCTTGACAGCAGCTGAAAGCTTATTCACTCTTCTTGAGGCGAACAAAGAATCAGCATACAAAGAACCTTGCATATTTAATGAAGAACCATTAGGCGCGCAAGAGGTCGAGAAGGACAGCGAGAAGCTGCAGCATGATCTGAGTAAGACAAATTATGCCTATGAAATCCTAATCGAACATTGGTTTCAAGCAAGTACTAGGTTATATTCATTTAGTTTTTCTTTTTCTTTTTTTAATTTACAGTTTCAAATGCTAATTTCACACATTCATACATATTCCCAATTGTCAATTGTGAAACTAAAAGATAACATATTTTTATTACTGTTGTATGCATGGCTACATTGGTTGTTTGATTACACGTAAC
>CBVK0100485383.1:0-18600 GCA_900067695.1 Picea abies
AGAATTCCTTTTCGGATCAATAAGTCTCTACGCAACTGATTCCTCCTATGACATATGTGTGATCTATTGGGCCCTTCATTTTTGGGAAAGAATTGCGTAGGTTTTGGCTAAGCACGAGTTGTGCAAACTTCATCAGAGGCTGGGAGAAAGAGTAACAAAAAGTAGTTGTGAAAGTCATCACAACGCCAGCTAAGCAACAAATGGTTGCAACAGAACAAGAGAGCATGCAAGTTGAAAAGGAAGACACAACCCAACTATATATAGGGATGAATATAATTGTAAAAGGGTTCGCTCATTGGTAGAAGCACTCATTAGTTGATACCTTGTTCATTGTTGGTTGATTAGGGTTAAGTTGAGTCATGTTGATCAGATTCACCCAAGTTTTGGGATTAGTGTTGGTTCTTGTTGTAGGTTGAGAGAAGAAAAGGATGAGTCTGTAATGAATTAGAAATGTCAGTTGGAGAGATGGAGCTCTAAGATATGGGTTCAGAATCGAGAGTCTGTACTAAGCCTTTCTTGTAACTATGAGTCTGTAATGAAGGAAAGATCCTGGAGATAATAGGAAGCAAGACTAAATTTCAAAATATGATGTGTCTTTGTATGTTACTTATGAATTACAGTGTTTCTTTATGACTTATGAGTTCTACTTAATGGTTCAATGTTTAGATGGTTTCTCGCATCGTAAGTAGGTTCAACTCTTGCATTTAAATGTTCTAGATATGATAATGTCTTTTGTGCAAGAACATGAATGAGTTCTGATTGCTCTATGGATCCCCTTTAGTACTCTCCCTACCCTTCCCTATCTATCTGTCTTAGCAGTGCTTTGGGTGAGACTTCTTCTCTTCGAAGGAGATGAAAGTGCCAATGCTCTAGATTACACGATACATTTTGTTGGTAACCTGAGAAGGACCCTGGTCTGATCAAATTTGTGCCAGCAAAATGGTTTCGTTGTCGGGACCCTGTAGAAAAGAGAACCTGTAGGGAGGATTCTTTCGTCGATCCATAGATATGGCATTGATCAATGGTGGGAAAGGAGATGTGATGCCTTTATAAGGAAAGAAGCAGAATTAAGGAGAAAATAAGTGGAAAACACTCGCAAAGGAATCTTTTACTCAGAAAGATCGAGCAACCAATATGAGATTTTCTAGGTTAAATTCCCGGAAGAATTTTTTCACTGGATAAAGAGGCTCCAAGAATCTACAGAATTCCAGGGACGGACCAAGAAGATTTGTCCGTGGGATACCGAAAAGTTAGCAGCACTGCATCGGCTGGATTCCCCAGTTACATGAGTTGTGGACTTATGGATTAGTACCATGCTAGAAGGATAGATAATTGAATTTGGAGCTGAGAACCACCAACCCTTCTCATGGACATAGGAAATTTTCAAGTTAGGTGCAAGGGGAAGATTGTTTATATAAATCCCCCTTTTGATTAAGGTTTTCTTGATGGAGGAAGGGATGTTGATTATGTCCCCAAATGAGATGGAAAAGTAAACACCCCTGCTTGGGGTAGGGTGATATGGGGTGAGAGTCATGGCATGAGAGAGGGGAAGGGTTCCTTCAAAAATGGGGGGGAAACAATAAGAAAGGGACTAGAGAGATGAGTGAGCCTTGAAGAGAGCCTGCATAGTTGAGAAGTGGTAGCGTGACAAGATCAAGAAAGTCGTAAGACAGTCTGAAAAGTTGAGGAAAGAAGGCGGAGAGGGAGAAGCAGAGGAAAGACAGATGGAAGAGCTGCAGAAGATGAGAAGACATGAATGGCTGGTCAGTCAAAGATTGAATGAGAGAGAAGTGGGGAGAGAAATCAGCCCCTAGGAAATAGGATGAGATGGAGAAAGAGAAGAGGAAAGAGAGGAGGAATCCAACATAAATCTTGGAGGAGAAAGAGAAGATTCATCCCCAATAACAGGAGAGATCAGGAATCTAGTAGAAGAGATCATCCCAGTGGAAGATAACGAGACCCCTTAGATCAACGAAAACCACCCCGAAGCCAGTGGTGCTAGCCACGAATCACCCGTACCCCAAGCGCCTTCTATACAAATGGTAAGTTCAATACTACCTTCTCATGTTAGTTTTGTTCCAGTACAATTAGTTAATCAGTTAGAACCAGGAAGCACAAGTATAGGGAGGTTATTGGCATCCCCTGGTAGATCGCAAGTAGGAATATTAGGGTTCATATTGTTACGAACAATAGGATCAACAATGGCCAGCTACGCAGGAGGCTTGATTTCCCGATACCCTAAGTTTTGGGGTAAGGGAGATGAAGCTGTTGAGAAGCATTGGTTCTTGTGCAAAGACATCTGGAGTTCTAGAGGGACTCTAGATGCGAAAAAGTTGGTTGAGTTCCAAACTATCTTGAGAGGTCACACTCTCAAGTGGTACATGAATATCATTGAACCAGGAGTTCCAGGGATGCAAGGTCAAGCGTTTACACTTGGCCAGGTACGGACGAGGTTCATAGAAGATTTCAAACTACCTCAGTTAGAACAACAGGTTCTATCCAAGTTGTGGGATATCCAACAGAGAGAAGGCGAATTGGCCTGGGAGTACATCTACAAGTTTAAATATGCCATATAAAGGTTATCACATTCAATACACAAAAAACATCAAAGGGAGTGGTACATTCAGGGGTTGTTGCCTCTGACTCGGATTTCGCTAATGCAACAACGGATAGACACATTAATAGACACATTGGAACAATCGATGAATATTGAAGCCATGGTGGGATATCCCAGGATTTTAAGAGTAACCCAACCCCTAGTATATGTGAATCTAGTGCAACTACAAGGGCAGATATCAACACTAATAGAAATGATTTAGGAGCTGATGATACCTAGTACAGGACAACCACAGTTTTGGTGCACAGGATGCTATACGGAAGGTCACTTGGCGAATGAGGGGACTAGACCTCCTATGACTCTGATGGTAACCCCACTAGGACCCACAAGATGATTTGAACAAGTATCTATGAATTCATCATTCCATCACCCCACCCCATATCATGCTTTCCCAGGAGGCCAAGCATCACCAACAGAGGAATACTATGAGATCTATAGAATCCATAGGCATGGGCCAAGATAGTGCCCCATCATGCAAAAGTATTCGACAGTGCCAAACACAGTACACTGTTATTTCTATGCATCCACTACGCATACTACTAATCAATGTCGAGTGTTGGATGCACTTGCAGACAAATTAGACAGAACAACATTTAGGGTGAACGAAAACCCTCAGGGGATAGGACGAGTTCGAGGAGGAGAAGCTAGAGGCGATTTCAGAGGAGGAATAACTGGGGGACGAGGACCAAGAAGATGTTATAAATATGACAAACAAGGTCACTTGGATAGAGATTGTCCTCACCCAAGACGCCCATGGTGCTCTCACTGCGGGACCGATGGAAACGCAACTGAGGACTGCCCAGAGTTAATTGAAAAATGGGAAGACAGAGTATGACAAAGAAGAACTAACCTTATCAGTTCAGAGATCAAAAGGATTTCTAAGGGAAAAATTCCCATCCTTAATATCGTTACTTGAGGAGGAGCAAAGATAGGATTTGATGATGATACTCTACCTCAGATCCATAAAGCAACACCTAAGGGAGACATGTATGACCCCCTAAATAAAAAATTGTTCTTTAAAGATTCCATAGAAGTATTCCAGAACATTGCTAGTCATGAAATGAAAGAGAACCCCCCCGAGTCGAATGTTTACCCTAAGATGGTGCAAGTCCTTGCTTCACCCCCTGCACCCAGAAACCCTGTAGTCATATCGAGATAGCCTGAGCAACCTCAAAACACAGTTGACCTCTAGTTTTAGTTGTTCTCTGACATTTTGGGGAATAATCAACTAACAGAAAATTTGCACAATGCTCTATACCTAGTCCTAGGGAATGAAGAAACCTCATAAGCAAGGACAAGGGATAATCTTCCCAAGAAGAATACTCAGAGAGTGCAACGAAGAAAAGTAAGAACCTTAAAAGAATTCCGACTAGTATCCCAGTTAGATGACTTCGAAATTAAGGACGTCATGTTGGACCTAGGGTCAGATGTGAACATTCTGCCCAAGAAGACTTGGGAAGCCTTAGGAAAACTGAGACTGACATATTCCCCAATTCAATTGAGAATGGAAAACCAATACTATATCTTTCCCATAGGAAGACTGGAGAACATGGAAATCAATGAAGTAGGAGTAAAAATAGT
Source organism: Picea abies (assembly GCA_900067695.1). Taxonomy (NCBI): domain Eukaryota; kingdom Viridiplantae; phylum Streptophyta; class Pinopsida; order Pinales; family Pinaceae; genus Picea; species Picea abies. Next base: position 4,199 of record CBVK0100485383.1, read on the forward strand.
GCCAGACTTTGAATTCATTGAGATCATGGGAGACAAGGACCCCTACCCTGCACTACTTGGCATTGATTGGGCCTATGACAACTATGAAATGATTGACCTGAATAAAGACACCTTGACTTTTGAAGCTGAAGGAATCAAGGTAGTTCAACCGTTGGATCCATATGTAGGACCTAGATACACAGAATCAACAGATAATAATATGGAAGGAGAATACCTAGACCAGTTGTACATTATAACAACTAGGACAAGAAACAACTATATAAACCCTACTACGGATGGATCAATAAGCTGGAGAAGTATATAGTCAACAAACAAGGATTCGTAATTGTCTTTTCATAGTTGGCAACAAGGCTCACACGAAACATTCTCAAGAAGATGTGCGACTGTCAGAATGACCAGATGGGTTGGGACCAAAGTTAGAGAACACCCAGTATACGATGGCACCTCATACCTAGACAATTTTTTGCAGAATATGGAAGAGAATGTGAGAGAAGATCAAAGAATCTCAGTACTGGATGTAGCCTTTCAGAACAACTCCACTAAATGGTGGGCCACTCATAAAGCTACACTCATAACTTGGGATGAAGTGACACAAGCTCTCAAATACAGGTTTGGGAATAAGGAGTAGATGGAATTAGAAATACAGACATATTTCAAAGTTGTACAACAGTTCAGTGGAGAATCTGATCCTAGAATACACATTGAACAATGCGTGACACAGTGGTAGGCTACATAAATACCCTCTCACTTCTGGGTTCAGGTATTTCCCCATTCTCTAGGCCCAGTTCTGGAAGCTTGGTTCATACATGAAGAAACCAGAAGATAGACCAGTGACTGGCAAACACTAGAAGCTAAATTTTGCAAAGACTTCTCATTCCTAAGTAAGTACCCTAAGCTTGAGCTAGTCCTACAAAAGATTAAAGAACTTTTGTTTACAACCAATAGTGATAAAAGAGCAAACTTTGTCATGTGTCCCAAGCATACCCAAGAACATCAGACTAAAGTTCATTTACCCTTGCTTGACAAGCCCATTGAATGTTATCGGATTAGCAAATATTCAAAAATCCTAGATGAACTAGGAGGACTAAGAAACCTAGCCACCAAAGAGATAGAGGGGAGCAGAGAAATCCAGAACACCATACCCAGCCAGACCGATAGTTCCTACAACCACCCATTGAAATGATGTAGACTCAATATAGGGACTGTAGAGAAACCCAAGCTAGCTATGGTAGGAGACTACTGGGATGAGAAAACTAGTCAGGAAATATAGAGTTTACTAAGGGAATACGAGGATCTGTTCCCAAAGAATTTTTCAGAATTGAAAGGAATCAAATGAGTCTTGGGAGAAATGAAGATTGAGTTAAAACCAGGATGCAAGCCTGTCATACATAGACCATACCGTCCCAACCCAAGAGTAAAATAGAAAGTCAAGAAGGAAATTGATAAGATGTTAGAAGAAGGTCTCATTTTTTTGGTAGAAGAGTCAAAATGGGTCAGCCTGATAATCATTCAGAGCAAGAAAGACACTGAGGATATTAGAGTCTGTGTAGACTATAGAAGACTCAACTATGCTTGTGTGTACGACCCTTTCCCAACACCCTTTATTGACGAAATGATAGAACAGGTTGTGAGGAAGGAAGCATAATCATTTATAGACGGTTTCTCAGAATACCATCAAGTCAGGATTTCTGAAGAAGACAAAAGAAAAGTTACTTTCATTATAGAATGGGGATCTTTTGCATACAATGTAATGCCATTTGGTTTAAAGAATTCCCCTGTAGTTTTTTCCAGAATTGTGATAGCATCCTTTAGAGAAATTATTCACATGTTTATCGAAATCTATATGGATGATTGGAAAATATATAGCTTGCTTAAGGAACATGTAGTGCTACTCAGGCTAATGTTTAACAGATGCAGAGAGTTGCAAGTTTCATTGAATCTCAGAAAGTGTATCTTTTGTGTGCCACATGGAAATCTGTTGGGCCACATAGTCTTTTGAGAAGGAGTATTGGTAGACCCAGCCAAAATTGTGGTCATTGTGAATATGACACCGCCTACAAGTGCTAAACAGTTGCGCTCCAAACTAGGACACACAGGTTACTACCGCAGATTCATTCGAAGATATGCCAACATTACTGTACCTCTGGAAAACCTCCTAAAAAGGCTGAAACATTCCAATAGACTCCTGAATGTGACAAATCATTTGAGACACTTAAGGAGAAACTCATTACAACACCTATTTTGATATTCCCAAACTGGGAGAAAGAATTTCACGTCCATGTAGATGCTTCTGGAATTGCCTTAGGAGCTATCCTAACACAACTTGGAGATGGAGCTATGGATCATCCTATCTATCTTGTGAGTTGAAAGCTATCGCAAGCCAAACAAAACTATACAACAACAAAACAGGAAGGCTTAACAATGATCTATGCTTTACAAAAATTCAAACAGTAACTGTTAGGTTCTCATTTCAAATTCTTTACTGATCATTCTACATTGAAATACCTAGTTAACAAACCTGTGTTAGAAGGGCGAATTTTTAGATGGTTTTTGTTATTTCAGGAATTTTCCTTTGAGGTCATCATCAAGTCAGGATGATGCAATGTCAGACCTGACCATATATCCAAACTAGAGTCCAGAGAAGGTGGTGGAGTAGTGGATGACCAACTCCTAGATGCAGATTTGTTCAGGATCAAGGCCATACCGGAATATCTGGAAGACATAGCAATATTTCTCGGTATAGGGGCCCATTATGAAACATATTCCACAACCCAAAAATGTCATATGGTCTTTAGAGTAGAAAATTACCAGCTGATCACCGAATAGTTGTACAAACTAGGACTAGACAACATTTTGAGACGATGTGTCTTAGATCATGAAAGGCAAGATATACTCTGGGAATGCCATAGTGGAATTGCAGGAGGCCATGTCTTGGATCACAAAAAGTTATACAGGAAGGACTTTGGCGGGAAAAACTTTTCAAGGATGAAAACGCATATTCTAGATCATGTGATGTTTGTCAATGGGTAGGCAAGTCGTCATGTCGAGATGAACTGCCATTACAACCAGTTAGAGCTCTAAAGGAATTTGAGAAATGGGTAGTTGACTTCATCGGACCAATCAACCCCATAGCCAAACATTCAAAGTCTAGATACATCATTACCACAACTAACTGCCTTACCCATTAGGCAAAAGAAGCAGCGGTGCAGGACTGTTCGACAGGTACTACTACCAGGTTCATTTTCAAAAATATCATTACTCGGTTCAGATGTCCCAGGAACCTAACCAACAATTAGGGAACTCATTTTATTAGCATCACTATAGCAACACTTACAAAAGAATTAATGATTCAACATCACAAGAGTAGTCCATACCACCCACATGCTAATGAAACAATCAAAGCCTTCAACAAAATCATAGAAAGGGGACTAACAAAGGTCTGCTGCACAAACCGAGAGGACTAGGATGAGAGAGTTCCAGAGGTACTATGGGCCTATAGGACAACCACAAAGAAACTCCATAGATACACATTGTTCCAGCTAGTTTATGGGAGAGAGGCAATGGTTCCTATAGAGTTCATCACTCTAAATCTGTACATTTCACGAGCCACACGTATGATAGATGAAGAATCAGTGGTGCAGAGACTTTCAGAGCTACAAGAACTCAAGGAAACCAAATTTCTAGCAGACTTCCATCAATCCCTAGAAAAGGCAAGACAAAAATATTGGCACAATTGACACATTAAGACCAAGGTATTTACAGAAGGGGACAAGGTGTTACTCTACGACAACAGATACTAGAAGCATCGTGGCAAGTTGAGTATGCACTCATTGGGACCCTTCATAGTTGCAGAGATCCAACCCTCAGGAGTAGTCCGAATCGTGGAACTGGATGGTGTGCTATGACCAGGATGGGTGAATGGTGCTCACCTGAAGCCCTACCTACCTCAAAAATAAGAAATAGGTACAATCACTCCAATCCGATGGAGCTTGTACATTAGTTAGATTTGAGTTTCATTTTCTTTTTGAAATTTTGTAAATTCAGTTAATAATGTCCATGTGTGCAGTGTCGTGCCATAACACATATTTCATTTTTTTTGTTCAAGCGTTGGTTGCTACAAAACTAACAAATCTGTAGTACAGGACCTGAAGCATGAGAAATCCCATTAATGATAGTCATTAAGGATGACAGAGACAACCTTTTTGGTCAGAGGCGCCATGAATCCAAATCCAATCTGAGTTATAGGCCACACAAACCCAGTCTAGTCATAGCCTTTATTGCCACTCTAGTACCCCGTCTGATGTTGTTAATCCATAAAGCTACATTATGCCAAGATGCCATCGAAGTTTTCACCAGGACACCCACCCGTCAAACAAAAAGGTATCAATTCGGACACGTCCCTATTCCACTCAAATAAGTAAATACCAAGATCACCCAATAGGATTTACCTTGATTAAACCATCCCATCGGACAACTCACACCTAGATTGCATCCATACAGTCATGATGATTAGAAGTTACTAATAAAACTTACTCTTTAAGCCAATTATAAGGCTCTCGGAACTCAGCAGAGAATGTATTGTTTCTAAAATGATCATAGCCATTTCTGAACTCAACAGTGCAAACTAGTTGGGCCCATTGTAAAAGTTGCATATGTAAACCTAGCTCTTACCTATTACAGAAGTGAGAATGCCGAGAGCCACAACAATTCGAGTTGCCATGTCTAAAGAAGTGGTACCAGATGAGCCCTACGACCCCTGGGTCAAAATCATGGGTGATCTCAAAGGGAAGATAGAGCAAGTCAAGCTCCTCGATCGTGATCTCATGGATTCAGCCTAGTTCCCATAGATGCACATAGACATATTTTGGGAGATGGCTCTCGATGGAGTTGGGGAAATACAATTTCTACCAAAAGAAGGGTTCATCAACTTATTTAACTCAACCATCATGAACCTGAGAGACTTACCAGTCTTTGGTACCACAGGCGACATGGCGTGCTGCATGAAATTTCTGATAAGAAGAGTGCATGACAGAAGTGTATGGTTGTATAAGCCGTATCCAATCCATGCACAAGATATCCAACAACTTACTAGACTATCCTCCCAAGGAGATGATGTGTTGAAGGGATTTCAGGGCACGAGAAAGCACGGGAAAAAGAAAGGAGATCTCAACCTATACGACAAGTTTAACACAAAGAGAGGAGGACACATAATAGTCATTGAACCAATACTACCTAAAATGGTCTAAACTAGCTTCTACATCATAGCCAACAAGGTTATGAGGTCTTACTATAGGGGAGAATGCACTATATATGCACTATCAGTCTCTGACTTTTGCGCATAAGGAACAATGTTCAATTGGTGTAGTTTCCTGATGGAGGAACTATTAGTATCTTGCGAGGAAGCACAGGATAAGGGAGGAACATTCACCTATGGATACCTACTTGTGGCATTCACAATGCTCAAATAGAAGCCACTCGTTGGCAGACAACTGACAATACCAGATAAGGGGCACATGGCGAAGATGTTTGAGCCATGGCAGTCCATACCAGACTCGGAGAACACAACACTAAACAATGCAACATTTTCCAAATGGTATAATGATATGATAGACACAACACAGAGGCTATGCATCCCGCAGGAGATCCTCAATTGCAACAGGAGGAATATCACCTTCAGGCGCATGAACCAACACAACACATTCGTCTGGTCGAGACATGCCAACCGAGAACATTTCCACACACAGATGCTATCATTCTATTTGGATGAGGAAGATTTCGATAAGGAAGTCATGCCATGGATAGAAGTTAAACATGGCTTGTGTAAATCAGGGATGCATTACATTTTTCCTGTGGATCTTCTCAAGACTAAAGACAAGGAAGTAGGAGAAGGACTGAGTTCAGGCCCCGAGAAAAAGAATCCATATGCTCTGACACAAATAGACTCATAGGAGGAGGAAGAGATACCACAGCTGGAGTGGAGAGAAACACTGCCACCCCCCCCGACACCTACCAGATGATGTTGTGTTTTTAGGTGCACAGGTTAACTAGATCTTGGGCATTGTGCTTGGTACTGAACTAGTGGTGAAGAGGCCCAAAATGGGGGTCTCACTGAAAAAACCCTTGATCCCATAGCCCCTTGCATCTGTCGCTCCCCGGACCCATGCCATGACCAAAGCCACCACTATCATTGACATTCAAGATGACCCAGAGCTTGAAACATTTTCATCCACATTCATCATTGAGCACCCTCCACCAATCCAATTACCAAACCTCCTCATAGCCACTCCACACCAAAACACAACCTCAGAGCCGATGCAACTTGATCCACCATAAATAGTAGAGCAACCAACCCCAAAAATAACCAGAGAATTAACCAAGACAAAACCAAAAATTTATGGTCTCAACACCAAAGCCCCTGAGCAGAGAATGGTGTTGGATGTTCCGAATCCAAACACCCAGGAACAAAAACTTGAGTCTTCAGCATAGGAAGAAGATGCCTGGAGAAGAGAGGAGTAGGAATCCAATAGCAACCAACAAGTCACCTCACCAACCAAGGGTGAGGGTGCCCAAGAAATCATGGTGCACTAAGAAGAAGGATCAGATGAGACACAGAAAATCGATGTGCACAACGAACCAGAAGAGACAAATGAGCATGATCCAACATCCATGCGAGCACAAATGGAACAAGTTCGCCAGAACCCCCAACAATGTGTGGAATTGAAGCAAATCTGCATAGCCAGAACAGAGGTTCTGACTCTTCTACCAACAAATCTAAGGATGAGAATCACACCAACATCGTCGATAGAGGAAGAGGTAGACACTATCTCAGACCATTCAACATCCAGTGTACTTCCACTACAGACACGAGCACCTGTCGAAGTACCCCCTTCATCTACTTACATGATACACTAGACAATGCCCTAGTTATTTGGTTTAATCAGGGCATCCACAAACGATTTGGAGCAAGGACTCCAGGAGGATGAGAGATTAGCTAATATCGCAAGGAAAGAAAAATTTGTTACACACACATACAAAATGCAGGATGGACATGACAAAATCCAAGTCCATCGCAAACTAGAAAAAGTGTAGGAAAAACTTGCTTAGGCTTGGCTAGAGATTCAGAAGGTTGCACCTAAACTACCTGAGGCCAACGACATAAGTGAGCTAGAGAAACAGATCGAGCTGTTACAAGAATCATGGATGCAACTCACCAACCTCACTAACCAGCTCCAAGTGAAGCTAAAACAGGTCCAACAGGAAGCAGAACAACAGCCTTAGCTACTCCAGGCATAGATGCAGAAGATAATATTGCAAGGTAACAATGCCAGAGCAACACTGCACAAAAATAGAGTGAACTACACCAAAAGTTTTCAGAGAAGTCAGTGAATGGATGCGCATCATCGCTCGACGATATAAAGTTTTGGAGGAAATGCGCACAAAGATCCAGGTGTTGAATGAAGAAGTTGCAACAACAATGGACCCTATGGAGAAACAACATAAGTCTGACCAAATTCAACAACCCGACAATGATTTGAATACACTCTATGAAGCACAGTCTGTAGCCAAGAAAGAGCTATGCGAGTTTCGACCAGTAATTCAATCCAACATTATGAAAATGCACTAGGTTGACGCAATAGTCGACTCTGAATGGAACTCTTTGGTTACGACCAAGACAAAGGAGTACAAAAAAGAGACAACCCAACAGTTTCTTGCAGAGGCATCACTCCTCTCCTAGAAATGGTAGGAAAAAGTTGAAAGCTTTCAAGGAGTAAAGCACCGAGCCTTAGAGTTGGTACCAGAATTGGGCCCTTCATTTGAGGAGGTAAAGGAAGAAAAGGCACAAACATAAGAGATCAAAGAAGAGGAAAATCTGGACAAGGGAAAACAACAGATGCTCCTGGGGGATGTGAAAGAACCAAGCGCTTGACTCGAGGAAAATTCAAGGATTGTGGTCAGAGCCTGTTGGGCCCTTCATTTTTGGGAAAGAATTGTGCAAGTTTTGGATAATCACGAGTTGCGCAAACTTCATCAGAGGTTGGGAGAAAGAGTAACATAAATAAGTTGTGAAAGTCAATGCAATGCTAGCTAAGAAAAAAATGGTTGCAATAGAACCAGAGAGCATGCAATCCGAGAAAGAAGACATAACCTAGCTATATATAAGGCTGAATATAATTGTAAAAGGGTTCGTTCATTGGAAGAAGCACTCATTAGTTGATACCTTGTTCATCATTGGTTGATTAGGGTTAAGTTGATTCATGTTGATCATATTCACCCAATTTTTGGGATTAGTGTTGGTTCTTGTTGTAGGTCGAGAGAAGAAAAGGATGAGTCTGTAATGAATTAGAACCGTTAGTTGGAGAGTTGGAGCTCTGAGATATGAGTTCAGAACCAAGAGTCTGTACTGATCCTTTCTTGTAACTCTAAGTCTATAATGAAGGAAATATCTAGGAGATAATAGGAATCAAGAATAAATTTCAAAATATGAGGTGTCTTTGTATGTTACTTATGCATTATAGTGTTTCTTTATGACTTATGAGTTCTACTTAATGGTTCAACATTTAGATGGTTTCTCGCATCATAAGTAGGATCAACTCTTGCATTTAGATGTTCCAAATATGATAATGTCTTTTGCGCAAGAACATGAATGAGTTCTGACTACTCTATGGATCCCCTTTAGTCTTCTCCCTACCCTTCCCTATCTATCTGTCTTAGAAACACTTCGGGTGAGACTTCTTCTCTTCAGAGGAGATGAAAATGCCAACGCTTTATACTACACTGTACCTTCTGTTGGTAACCTAAGAAGGACCATGGTTTGATCAAATTTGCGCCAACATGATCTATGAAATATATAAACTTGAAGTGATGAATTCTATAGTCACCACTGCCTCTTTCCCATAAACTAGCTGGAATGGTGTGTACCTGTGGAGTTTCTTTGTGGTTGTCCTGTAAGCCCATAGTACTTTTGGGACTATATCATCCCAATCTTCCTAATTTGTGCAACAAAAAATTTTCAATCCTATTTCCAGAATCTTATTGAAGGCTTCTTGATCCAGGTGGATATCAGTGGCCACCCACCTTTTCCAACTGGCTCAAAACATTTTTCTAGCAATTTTGGCAATTTACTATTTTTAACAATTTTTTAACTTCCGGGGCCATTTTGAGGGCCCAAATGAAATTTTTTCAAGATATAGGTCCTCAATGATATTCAAAAGCATGATTGATCCCCCAAAATGAATCTCTTCAACAATACCTTTCCAATGAGCTATCGCATGCCTAAAATGGAGATTGTATGCAAAAGTTATGACACAGGGAAGTTGATATACTCACTGACCCAAATGGGGCCCACATGAATTTTGGCGCTTCATCTCCTAGGGTTAGGTTTTTGGATGTATAGGGTTTTTTACATTCCTATTTATTGTAAAAAGGCCTTCAGAGCGTCATTGTAACCATCTTCTTGTGAATGTGAGTAGCCATCACATCTCTTCTCAGAGATAAGTTGCCACCATTCTAGTGAGTCTTTCACTCTATATTTTTATAGTCTTTGTACATTTCTTTCATTAATAGAAATCATGTATTAATGTATATCTATGTTTATGGTTGCATCTCTGATACATTTCTATTATATTATTGAATATCTATGATATCTCTGTGCATTTATTTATTATATCTCCGATCTCATTTCATGCCGAAAATAATCTAGATCACTTCTACTGTTCCATTGGTCTATGGGTGGTAGGGGCTTCTTTTGTGATGTTGGATCAGGAACACTGTTGTAAGAGTTGCTATAGTGCTATTAATGAAATGATCTCCCTGATCACTGGTTAGGCTCCTAGGACATCCAAAATGAGTGATAATATTCTCAAAGATGAAACTGACAACAATATTGGTTGAACAATGTTGAACAACTGTTGCTTCAACCCGATGCATAAGGTAGTCAGTTGCGGTGATGATGTACCTAGCCTTTGAATGCTTGGTTGTGGGGTTGATTGGTCCAATGAATTCATCTGTGCATTTCTCAAATGCTTGTATAGCTTGAACTGGTTGCAGTGGTAATTCATCTTGTCGTGACGACTTACCCACTCTTTGAAAAACATCACATGATCTAGCGTATACTTTTTCATCCTTGAAGAGTGTTTCCCACCAAAGTCTAGCTTTTAGAACTTTCTATGCAGTGGCCTTTCCTCCTACGTGACCTCCCGCAACTCCACTGTGGCATTCCTAGAGTATATCCTATCTTTCATGATCCAGGACACATCTTCTGAGGATACTATCTAGTCCTAATTTATACAATTATCCGATGATCAGCTAGTAATATGTTCTCTAATAACCATGTGGAGTTTCTGGGTTGTAGAATATGTTTTTGGGCAGGCCCCTATACTTAAGAAGACTGTTATGTCCTCCAGGTACTCTGGTATGGCCTCAACCAAGAAAAAGTCTGCATTTGGGAGCTGATCATCTATTGCTTCGCCACTTTCCCATGACTTTAATATGGACAGGTGATCAGGGCCTACATTGCATCTTCCCTACTTAATGATAACTTTAAAGGAAATTTCCTGAAATAACAACAACCATCCACAAATTCTCCCTTCCAACACAGGCTTTTTAACTAGATATTTCAATGTAGAATTATCAGTAAAGAACTTGAAATGAGAACATAGCAAATAATGTCTAAATTTATGAAAAGCATAAATCATGGCTAAGCCCTCCATTTCTGTCATTGTGTAGTTACGCTCTGCTTGCGACAACTTCTGACTCGCGAAATAGATAGGATGATCCATAGCTCCATATCTAGGTTGTGTTAAGATAACTCCTAAGGCAATTCCTAAAGCATCTACATGGATGTGAAATTCATTCTCCCAGTTTGGGAATATCAGAATCAGTGATGTGTTGAGCTTCTCCTTGAGTGTATCAAATGCTTTATCACATTTTGGATTCCATTGGAATGTTTCATCCTTTTTCAATAGGTTTTCCAGAGGTGTAGTAATGTTGGCATATATTCAAATGAACCTGTGATAATAACTTGTGTGTCCCAGCATGTAACACAACTGCTTAGCATTCGTAGGTGGTGGAATATTCACAATGACCACAACTTTGGATGGGTATACCAATACTCCTTCTTAGAAGACTATGTCTCCAAACAAATTCCCATGTGGTACACAGAAGATACATTTTCTGAGATTCTATGAGATCTGCAATTCTCTACATCTATCAAACATTAGCCGTAGTAGTGCTACATGTTCCTTGAGAAGGCTATATATCATCCAATCATCCATATAGACTTCTATAAACTTGTGAATGAACTCTCTAAAAGATTCTACTATGATCCTAGAGAAAACTATAGGGGTGTTTTTTAAGCCAAATGGCATCACATTGTATGCGAAAGATCCCCATTCTGTTATGAATGTGGTCTTCCTTTTGTCCTCTTCGATGATCCTGACTTGGTGGTAGCCTTAAAATCCATCTGTGAATGAGTATGCTTCCTTCCCTACAACCTGTTCTAGTACCTCATGAGTAAAAGGTGTTGGGAAAGGGTCATGCACACAGGCAGAGTTAAGGCTTATATAGTCTACACAGACTCTAATATCCTCTGTGCCTTTCTTGCTTTGAATAACTATTGGGCTGACCCATTCTGCTTCTTCTACTACAAAAATGATTCATGCTTCCAACATCTTATCTATCTCCTTATTAACCTTCTCTTTTACTCTAGGGTTAAGACAGTATGGTCTATGTGTCATAGGCTTGGATCTTGGTTTCAATTCAATTTGCATTTCTCCCATAACTCCTTTGATTCCCTTTAACTCTGAAAAATTCTTTGGGAACAAATCCTCATATTCCCGCAGGAAACTCTATATTTCTCGACTGGTTTTTTCATCCCAGTAGTCTCCCACCGTAGCTATCTTGGGCTTCTCTATGGTCCCTATATTGATTTTGTGAAATTTTGATGGGTGATTGTAGGAGATATCAGTATGGCTGGGTATGGTGTTCTGTATTTCTTTGTTCCCCTCTGTCTCTTTGATGGCTAGGTTTCTCAATTCCTCTAAGTCATCTAGGATTTCTAAATTCATGCTAATCTGATAGAATTCTATAGGTTTCTCAGTTGAGGGAAGGTGAAGGTTAGTATGAATTTCTTGGCTATGTTTGGCACAAACCACTAAGTTTGATTTCTGATAACCATTATCTATAAAAAGGAATTCTTTAATCTTTTGCGGGACTACTTCAACCTGAGAGCACTTACTTGTAAATAAGAATTCCTTGCAAAAATGAGTTTCCAGTGTTTTCCAGTCGCTGGTTTATCTTATGGTTTCCTCATGTATGAACCAATATTTTGGGATTGGACCTAGAGAGGGGAAATAGTTGAACCCGGAAGCAAGAGGGTATTCCCACATATTTCCACTGTGTCACTCACTCTTCAATATTCACTCTAGGGTCTGATTCTCCATTGAACAGTTGAACAACTTGGAGATCTGTCTACATCTCTGATTCCAGATGCTCCTTATTCTGGAACCTATACTTGATATCTTGCTTCACATCATCCCAAGTTCTGAGTAAGGATTTATGATTATCCCACCATTTGGAAGTGTGTCCTAAAAAGCTACATCTGCTATCGAGATTCTTTGATCTTCTACTACCTTTTCTTCCATGCTGAGCAGAAAAATGTCTAGTTCTAAGGTGCCATCATATGTTGGGTGTTCTCTAACTTCACTCTCAACCCATCTGGTTACTCTGACAGTTGCACATATTCTTTAGAATGTTTCCTATGAACCTTGTTGCCAACTATCAAAAGCTAATTCTAAATCTTCGTATGTTGACTGTATGCTTATCCAACTTACTGATCCATCAATGGTAGGATTTATATAATCGTCTCTTGTTCCTACTGTTATGGTGTACAACTGGTCCAAGTCTTATCCCTCTGTATTATTGTTTTTTGGTTCTGTATTATTGGGTCCTACATATGGATCCAAAGGTTGAACTACCTTGATTCCATCAGCCTCAAAGGTCATGGTGTCTTTCTTTCAGTCGATTGCTGCATAGTTGTCATAGGCCCAATCAATTCCAGGTAGTACAGGGTAAGGTTCCTTATCTCCCATGATCTCAATGAATTCAAATTCAGCCACTGTCTTTACTCCTGCAACATCTATTTCCACATTCTCCAGTCTTCCTATGGGGAAGATACAATATTGGTTTTACATTCTTAACTGAATTGGAGAATATGTCATCCTAGGTTTTCCTAAGGCTTCCCAAGTCTTCTTAGAAAGAATGTTCACATCATATCCTAGGTCCAACATGACGTCCTTAATGTCAAATTCATCTAACTGGGCTATTAGTCCAAATTATTTTTCAGTTCGTACTTTTCTTCGCTGCACTCTCTGAGTACTCTTCTCAGGAATATTAGCCCTTATTCTTGCTTCTAGGGGTTCTTCGTTCCCTAAAACTAGGTATAGCGTATTGCACAACATATCTATTGTTTGATCATTCCCCAGAATATTAGAGAATAATTGAAACCAAAGGTCAACTACATTTTGAGGTTGCTCAGGTTGTCTTGGTATGACTACAGGGTTTCTGGGTGCAGGGGTGAAGCAGGGACTTCTGACATCTTAGGATAAACAATAGGTTGTGGGGGTTTTTGTCACATCTTAGGGCTACGAATATTCTGAAATACTTCTATGGAATATTTAAAGAACATCTTCTATTTTAGAGGGTCGTACATATCTTCTTTAGGTGCTTCCTTTTGGATCTGAGGTAGAGTATCAACATCAACTCTTGTCTTCTCTCCTCCTTGAGTAACGATATTAAGGTTTGGAAATTGTCCCTTAATAACTCTCTTGATTTATGAACTGATGAGGTTAATTCCCCATTTTCATACCCTATCTTCCCATTTTGCAATTAATTTTGGGCAGTCTTCAGTTGCATGCCCATTGGTTCTACAGTGAGAGCACCATGTCCACCTTGGATGAGGATATTCTCTATCCATGTGACCTTTCTCATCACAATTATGACATCTTCTTGGCCATCTTCCCCCAGTTATTCCTTCTCTGAAGTCTCCTCTGGATCCACCTACTCGACCTCTTCCTGGTGTTATAACCCTAAAATGCACCATACAGGTTTACCTGGCATCAGGCCTACTCATGCCTCTTCCTAGCCAAAGCCATGCTGAACAAATCCTCAAAAAACCACTTAAAACAAGCAACCCACGCCCTAACTTCTCACTGGGCGCGGGCATCCGCTTGCTGTCCTTATACTGCACGCGGGTATCTGCGGGCTAACCCACTACAGCCCGTGGGTACCTAACAAAGCAAAAAATCAGGAAAGTTTCCGCCGGGACTCAAGGTTTTTTGTCAGTTAACTGGAACTCCGAGCCATGCATGGCTGAGAGTTCGCCAGGAACCCTAGCTCCTCCTAGC
>CBVK0100485384.1:0-18598 GCA_900067695.1 Picea abies
TCTCACTCATATGACCCAAAAATTGATGCCATAAATGAACAGAGTCACTTGCATCTTCAAATGATACCACTTCTTGATTTACTTTTGTCCTTCCTTCAAGTTGATAAAGGTTCCTGATCCTCTTTTCCTTCATGACTACTAATATGCCTTTGGAAATCTTCAATACTCCACCTTGAGTTGTACACCTGTGACCAACATAATCTAGAACTCCCAAAGATATCAAGTTCTTTCTTAGTTCGAGGAAATGCCTTACATCTGTTAATTTTATTACAGAACCATCATGCATTTTAATCTAGACACTACCAACTCCAACAATTTTACAAGAAAAATCATTTCCCATAAAAACAACACCATCATCAATAGATTGGTAAGTTAAGAACCAATTTCTATGAAGACACATGTGGCTGGATGCACCAGAATCTAACAACCAATGCTGTTGTTGATGTGAAATATCACAAGTAGAAAATACCTCATCAACCATACCTAAACTGAAACTTGATCTTGTTTCAACTACATTAGCTTCCTTTGATTCTTTCATGGAGTTCTCCTTGGATGCATTCTGTCTTTTCCACCATCCTTCTTGAGATGCCCAGATTTTCCATAGAACCAACATCTCTACTTACTCTTCTTTACTTTTGACTTACACCTTGATGTACCCCTCTAATTTTTCCCTCTTTCTGTAGATCAACGTCCGACCACCATTGCTTATGTTGTTGAGGTTTCTTTATCATATTTTTTCCTTATCTCCTCAGACAACAAAGCTCCCACAATAGTGTCAAAATCAATGGCATTTGTTGTGTTAAACCACACAGTTGCTACCATATGATCCCAAGACTCATGCAACAAACACAGTAGTGTAACTACCTTGTCCTAATATTCAAACTTTACTTCCATATTAGTCAATTGACAAATCAGAGTATTGAAAACATTCAAGTGATCAACATTTTTCATACCTTCATTAATTCATAAGATGTACAATTGTCTCTTCAACAAGATTATGTTTGACAAGTTATTTGTCATATACAGACTCTCCAGTTTGGTCCACAAACCTCTTGTTATTGTCTCTTCAGCGATGTTAAACAACACCTCATCTGCCAGACACAAATGAATAGTACTAAGGGCTCTTGCATCCTAATCCTCCCAGTTCTCGTTTGTTATGCTTGCTGATTTATTTGACCTTCCAGCCAAGGCCCTTTGCAATCCTTGTTGCACCAGAATATCTTGAATCTTGAGCTTCCATAGCGCAAAGCTATTCTTACCACTGAACTTTTCAACCTCAAAATTGGAACTCTGCACTTTTTCCATTAGCAGAAACAACTCCAAAGAAAAACCACTGCTTAGAAGAATAAGCATGTTTTGTATGAAAAAACAAATCTCATTATACCTCAAGATAGTCACACTTTGAATGAGGCTAGCCTGCGATGATGTCCTGCGATGATTAGTCAATCATCGCACCTTATCGAAATATGGCCTGTGATGATGTCACACTTTGCACAATGTAGTGCCTGCGACGATGTCGCACTGTGTAAAGTGTTGTATGCGACATGCACTATGCAGTTCCTGCGACCATGTCGCACTGTGCACTATGTAGTCCCTGTGACGATTGAGAAATTTTGAAAATACTGAAAGTGTGCATGCGATCGTCGCACTTTTCCACAGGGACAACCTGCGACAATGTAATAAAACCTGTCCTAGGTTGATCCGATTCACTCGGCTCGGATAAACTTCTCTTCTATCCAGCGACCATATTATCTTCTCCTTCACTCTTTTCTCCTTCAAATCTAAGCTCTGACACCACTTGTTGGGCAGTAGAAGAAAAACATAGCATTAAAAACAGAGCATAAACAAGCAATATCAAACACACATTGAACCAAACACAACAATCCCACAATTGACACAGTGATTTATGTGGAAACCCAATGAGGGAAAAAACCACAGGCAATGATTATCGATCCTCTTATTATTCAAGGGATAATTTTAGGCATACAATCATCCTCTCCTCACACACACTCCGCTCTCTATATCGCATAGTACTCTACCTCTATGGGTATGCTTGCATATCATGAATAGATCACATAGTTACAAGAACAGTTCATAAATAGATTGCATGCATGCGCATTAACAAAGCTGCATGCATGTTCATGTGACCGCATGAGAAAAATCGTTGGCATATTTCCAACAGTAAGATTGTTTCATATTTTCTTAACATAAAATTTATTGAGATCATTAACCCGCAACCTGACCAATATGCACCATGTATGTTCCGTTGATTGTGTCCAGTTTGAATTCTGTCCAGGTTGTTTGTTATTCTGGCTTGAAACATTTTAACAATATAGATTGAGCACTTAACCAATGTAAAATACTTCAAGTTCTATTGTTTTAGCGGAGTTTTTCATCTTTGTTTCTTCTGCCTATGTTAGATTTGTTGCTTCATCATGGAATAAGCCTTGATATCATGTGATAAATAAACAAAGTAAAAGTTGAGTCCAAAACACAATTCCTATACGTATAATCTCAACAATCTTTCAAAAACAACAACAAACCTCCAACTATCTTACAGTGTCCAGCTTCCTCCAACTGCCTCATAATCACTTCCTGGCTACATTCTGATTTTTTTGTGAATCAAATTGGACACCTTTGCATAGAACTATAGACTTTTCAATCCTTGCTGAGATGCTTATTTTGCAAAGTAAATGCATATAATACACACAGTAAATGTTTCCTCATAAATTACAAACTTGAATGTTCCTTTGTAGACCAACGTTACCTAATGAGCAATATTGAACACAAGCGAGTAGACTATTTGTAAACTTCTATTGTCCAATATCTGTGTATAGCGTAGCACCTACATAGTGTCTTTATCCCAGTGATTTCTATTACCTGTGTTGGGATTTGGTAACAACGAATTCCTCAAACGGTGGATTTGGATCCTATTATTCTGTGTTGGTTACAACCAAATAGACCAAGTTAGAATATGGATAGGGATTACATTTAATAATCAGTTTCTTGTAAATGTATATAAATACATGTAAGCCCATAGAGACAAGAGTGTGAGAGATAGAGTGAGAACTTTCTAGTCTACTGTAATCTCCTTGATCTGAATAATAAGACAACTGATGCCTATGCTTGGTGGACGTAGCCCAACATTTGGGTGAACCATGTGAAATCCCTATGTTTCTTATTTGTGTGTGATTGTTAATTATCATATGTGAATTGTGTTTTCTTCATTTTCAATTCTAATAAGTGGTATCAGAGATGGTTGGAGGAGAGGTGTCGAAGGCATCAAATTTCGGAGGAGGAGAAGCATCTGTGTGAGGTGCATCAAGTTCAATATCGCCGCAGGTCCCTCCTCTCGAAGGGTGCGACATCTTATTAGCTAGACTTCTCCCGCCATTAAAATCCTCAAATCGTCCCAGTCCATCTATGTGGTACAATGCAATGACTCTTGAAGATTGCCACACTCCAGCTGTATCGTGAGGTGCGACGACTCCCTAAAACATTAGAATATGTTTTTCGTTCTCATGAAAAAGTAAAGGTATGAATTAAACGGTGAATGCACTTAATTAAACGTATGAAGATGGAGTTTAACATGGTATGGTGCGAATACATTATACTTGGTGGAGGAATTAATTAAAAAGTGTCAATTCACATGGGTGAGTTAAAGTAAAAAAGGTTTTTTTTTAATGAAATAAAGGTATAAAGTGAAAAAATTTAAGGTGGAGGAATTATAAAGGTTTTTTTATTAAAAAGGTAAATTTCTTTAGTAAATTTCTTTAGTAAATGGTTTTTTTTATTAAATTTTTTTTTATTAAACCTTGTAAAGTTATTTTTCCACATTATTTTTTAAAGGGCCTTGGTTATTATAAGAAGTGATTTGGACATTAAGAGATTTTGTGCTATTGGATAAGATGTAGAGTTCGAAGTTTGAAGTTGAAAAGTTCAGCAGTAAAGGCAACTTTGAGCTCTGGAAGCTCAAGATGTGGGATTTACTGGTGCAACAAGGGTTGCAAAAAGTATTGGCATGCAAGTCAAAGAAACCAACAGCCATGAAAAATGAGGAATGGGAAGATTTGGATGAAAAATCTCTTATTACCATTCGTTTATGTCTGGTGAATGATGTTATGTTTAATATCGTAGGAAAGGATACAACATCAGGCTTATGGAGCAAGTTGGAAAGCCTATATATGATGAAGTCCTTGAAGAGAAGAATCTACTTGAAGAGACAGTTGTACAGTTTGTGGATGAAAGAAGGTACAAAAGTTGTTGACCATTTAAATACCTTCAATACTCTTATAGTTCAATTGATTAGTATGGAAATTAAATTAAAAAATGAAGATAAGGATATTACACTATTGTGTTCGTTGCCCGAGTCTTGGGATAATCTAGTCACCTCTATTAGCTTTAGCTGAATATATGTTTTAGATTATGACTCTCTTGTGGGAGCTTTGTTGGTTGAGGAGATGAGAAGAAAATCTAGTAAAGAAACCTCAACTTCAGAGGCGATGATGGTTAGAGGTCGAACTAAAGAGAAGAATGAGAGAATTTTTTCTCGATCTAAGTCAAGACACAAAAAGGGTAAAGAAAAATGTTGGTACTATGGCAAAACATGACATCTCAAGAAAGATTGTTGGAAGAGAAAGGAATATGAGGAAAACTCTACCAAGGAAGCAAATTTGGTTGTAACAGATTCAGGTATGACTGATGAAATTTTAGTCGTTTCCAGTAATTTACATTATCAGGAAGAATGGCAGTTAGATTTAGTTGCTTCCCACCACATGCGCTCACATAGAAATTGGTTCATTTCTTACCAATGTGTTGATGAGGGTGTAGTGGTTATGGGAGATGGTATTCCCTGTAAAACTGTCTGGGCTGGCAGTATTAGAATCAGGATGTTCGATGGTATTGTTAGGGAATTAATGGATGTTAGATATGTACCTAAGCTTAAATCAAATTTGATTTCATTGGGAGTGTTGGATTATATTGGATATAAGTATACAGGTCAAGGTGGAGCATTCACATTGTTAAAAGGTAGTTTAGTAGTGATGAAGGAAACAAAGGTTGATAACCTTTATAAGCTGAAAGGGAGAACTAAAGTATCATCTGAAGTGACAAATGTATATTCTTGTTTATGGAAGAAGCATCAAGGTGATAATAGAAAGAAAGAATTGCAGGCACTGGTAAGCGATAAATCATTTCCAGAATTAAAATCTTTGTTTCTGAATTCCTGTTTGTTTTATATCTCTGCAAGTTATGATGGTGGTATAAAGGGATGTTGTGTGTGGGATCCTACTTCTCACAAGGTCATTATTGACAGAGAAATAGTATGTATGGAACAACCAAAAGGGTTGATTCAAGATCGTAACGGTAAGTTTGTTTGCATGCTATATAATTCATTGTATGGCCTATTGGTACCCAGGAAAATATACAAGAGGTTTGAATCCTTCATAGTGAGTCATAATTTTTCAAAGGTTAGGAATGATTATACAGTCTATAGTACATTCACAGTCTTGATGTTATTTGCTGATGATATGCTCGATGCAAGCCGAAACATAGATAAAATCAGTAAGAAAATGACTTATGTGCACTAGACAATTCAAATGAAGGATCAAGGAGTAGCAAAACAAATTATGGGCATGGAAGTATACAAAGATGGTAATGGTAAGCTATGGTTGGAGTTCAGTATGAACATTGTAAAACCAGTCTTTATCCCTCTTTCTTTCCATTATAAGTTTTGTTCAAGCATAGGGCATGTCTATAAAGAAGAAAAAGTTATGTCTCCTATAAGTTCAACAGGAGGTCTGTTGTATGTGATGAAATGGTTAAGAATAGATGTTTCACATGCTAATGATGTTGTCAGATATGTGACATATTTAGTTGTTGCAGTGAAATGGGTGCTTTGGCGTTTGAGAAGCACAAATGTCACCTATAATGGTTACAATGAGATGGTCCATGATAATTGTAATGTATCTTGTAATACAAGTGTTTTGTATAGGAGGAGAACTATCACTAAATATGTTTCACAACAAAGTTGTGGAAGACATGTTGGAGGTGGAGTGACCCCTCAGGAAATCCAAACTCATGCAAGTCACACAGGCGATATCATGAAACTAATTTTATTAGAGAAGCTACAGTGGTGCTTGGCTTTTCTTGGCTTGCAGAAAAGGTGACGAACAAAAGGAAGGAGCAAGGTATCAGGTTAATTGTTGTCAAGGTGGATATTGTTGGGATTTGGTGACAACGAATTCCTCAAAGGGTGGATTTGGATCCTATTATTCTGCATTGGTTACAACCAAATAGACCAAGTTAGAATATGGATAGGGGTTGCATTCAATAATCAGTTTCATGTAAATGTATATAAATACATGTAATCCCGTACAACCAAGAGTGTGAAAGACAGAGTGAGAACTTGCAAGTCTGTTGTAATCTCCTTGATCTAAATAATAAGAGAATTGATGCCTATACTTGGTGGATGTAGCCCAACTTTTGGGTGAACCACGTGAAATCCATGTGTTTCTTATATGTGTGTGATTGTTAATTATCATATGTGAATTGTGTTTTCCGTATTTGCAATTCTAACAACCTGGATGTGGCTTTACTTTTACTATATTTGTTATAGAAAAAAATTATAAAAGAACTACTTTAGATTTCCTCACAACGTAGAAGATTTTTGTGCCTTCAAGGAACCGGTTTGTTTGTTTGTTACCACACAAAATATATCATTGTGACAAAATTATATTGACACCTCTTCAACCTACCTGCATCTATCAACGGTAAGGGATTATGTCTGACAACGTCAATTTGTGAATGCTGAACTACTCGAGCCTAACCCGAGATGCAACTAAATAATAGATACACAACAAACCTATAAATTTCAAGTCTACTGCAGATTTTATTGTCAAAACACTGCAGTGATATCCTCGAGAAAATTAGTTAAAATACTTTAGAATTCTCGTATATACTATTTCATTTTATGCCCTCATTTTTCTGCATTTATTGGAACAAGATTGACACTAAGCATGTATTTTCCATGAAGGATTTTGGCAAATGGGCGCACTTCTTCGTTTTTTCGTGGTGAGAACCGGTCTGTATTTTACTACTGGTGTTTGGAAATCTAGTTGCCAACTGTCTTCCTCCACGCAAACATTGACGTTTCCATCACCTTGCAAACCTGGCGCTTTATCTCAACGTTGACCACCGACTATGTCTAATGTCTCTTGGTTTAGATGGTGATAACATATAGAATATAAGAAATAGTTTAAGTGATTTGAAGATAGGGATGATCTTTGAGGAAGAAAAGAATGGAGAAGAAAAATAAGAAAGGAAAGGAAAAAATAGGAAAGGAAAGGAAGGAGAACGGGGATAATAGAGAAGGAGAGATTTAGAAGAGGAGGAGACAATTCCAACTTGTTAGAAGAGGAGGAGACAATTCCAACATGTTAGTGAGTAGAACTATTAGATATTGTTGGATAGAGTAGTGTAATTGTTGTAAAAAAGTTTTAAAAGGGAATAGAAAAATATCGAATGGGTGAAAAAAAAGAGAAAACAAATAAGAAGAGAAAGAGGTGGAAAGGAGCTCAGGAATTGGAGAGGGGAGGGGAGGGGAGATGTGCAGCAATAACTCAAGGATACATAAGTTTATGTTTTTTTTTTTTAATGTTTTTGGAACTATTTGTTACAACACTAACTAAAACCTCAATTACTCAATTTAGTATTTGAAGAAAATAATAATTCATCCAAGAGATCTTACTTCAATTACTCAATTTAGTATTTGAAGAAAATAATAATTCATTCAAGAGTTAGTAAAAGTAGATGAAAGATCATTGAGATACTTAGGCATATAAATTTATGAAATTGGTAGTTATATAGGTACCATTGATTGTGTGGAATGACTTATTCCTTTATATGTTTGCCTTTTTTGTGTTTCCAATTTGTCTTCTAGCCATGTGTGGGTGTATTTTAATTAGTCTATATTCTAGGAAGAAAAGTTGTATTTCTAAAAGGTTGAAAACTCCTAATTTGTATTGAAATTTGTGGGTGCTTTCTGATTTTGTTGCGGTTTTTCACTGTTGAATTGGTATCTAGGTGGTTATGCTTTTCCCACTACATTAGTATATACATGTTTTTATAATTTTGATCATATTCATCTTTATAGTATAACGAAATTTGTTGCAAAGTGATCAATATAGTTTATAGGTTAAAATGAAGCCTATATATTATATGAATATGGTTTGTGAGAGGCTACAAATAAGAAGAATTTTCTTTGTAGATTTCAAACGTATTACACATCAAAGTCACTATTGTGATCATTCACATCTTGTTGTAAAAAAAAAATCGATATTGGAAGATTTATGTGCATTGGTGTTTTCATTGGAATTATTCCTATTTAGACCTCTCTCTATGAGTATATTGACCACTCGGTAGGGTGACATTGAGATTCTAAAGAAGGACATCCCTCTATGGCATTGTAAAAGATAGACAAGTTTACACTCCTTTGAAAACGAAATCCTAGACTTTTTTGTTGTTGAACGATATAAAAGAGAGTTTTATTTCATAAAGTTTGAGAAAGGGCCATGAGGGATCTAAGTGAGAAGTTCCTTTAATAATCATATCCATATGAAAAGTGGGTGTGTTGAAAGAAAGGGAATCTGAATTTTACATGGCTATTATTTTCATACTATGTGAGAGTACTTTTTCTAATTCCCATGATCCAAATGTCAATTTGATTCTTTGTAAGATACAATTATTGATAAAGCAATAGGTTTCAACAACCTTTGGGAAAATCAACCAAAACCACAAAGATAGATATTATTTTACATATGTTCTGCTTGGGTATTATGTCAAGCATTCATGGCAATTTCATGCATTTAGGTCAGTGACTTCATGCTACTTTGTGTAACAATTGTTCATTTTGTTTGAAATTTACTATCGAGATAAAATTGACATTATATTTTAGAATGAGACCAAATTAGCATCAACATTGATTTTTTCTCCTTTCCACACATATCCTCACTTGATGTGACATGATGAGGATAAGGAAGAGCCCAAAATGTTATTTTCATTCCGAAAGATTTGTGACTTCAAATTAAAATGTTTATCAAATTTGACCAAAACATATAAATTCTTGAGAAGGATGAATGACATGTTATTAGAATGTGTCTTAACTTGCCATGAATAACTCATTTAGGTTTTATCACTCTCCATATGAAAGAGAATACAATGAGCTCTTCAAGCGAGACCTTCTAAACTTGAGATATTCTTTGAATGTTTTGAAATATCCTATCCATGGAGGTATCAAGAGTTATATCCAAATGGAATTTAGAAATTTTATTGACTACATTTCAGTCATTTTGAATATCAAGGTAACAATAAATGTTTTTTTCTACATAGGAGGCCCTTGTACAGTGATTATATCCTTTTCGTAAGATCAATCATGTAGGAAGGATTATATCTCCCCTTCAGAGGTAGTTATTTCCATGCATAGTAAACAAAATTCTCCACTAATATATAAACACAAGTCACCAAGTTGCATGATATATCCTTTCAGTCCCTAATTTTTAAATAAAACAATATTTTTTATTGGAACATCAGGTTATACTAGTTCATCAAATTTTTGGATGTTCTAAAAATAGTTAGTTGATAGTTGACAATTGATTATGAAAGTCAACTAAATGGTTTACTAAGGGATCAATTAGATGGTCGACTATGAATTACGCTAGTTTTATAGTTATAAAAAAACAATCGATTGGTCCATAGAGATAGGTAGAAATGAAGGAGTTTGTTATAATGTTCCCTCACTAATCTTTGTGGACCTCCTCTTCCTCACTTCAAGAGAGTTAGTTACATCTTGGTGCTATGTAAGATGGCCTAATGGGTTGATATATGTGTGTGTAAATAAGAATGTATAATATGTATTGTGTATGGAAATATTTTTGTTTCTTACACTCTTATCTATGTTGAGGTATGCTCATTTGTACTTAGGTGTTGTAACGATGTATTTAGACACCAACTCTCTCCTAAAATATGAGATATCTTTATAGTTCTCTAATTCTCCAACATGGTATTAGATCTAGTGGTTTGAAATATAGTCTATTCTCTCTAAGTTCTTTGGAGGATATCCATTATACATTCTTCTAACAAGTCATATCTATTTGGTGGATTAACTCAATGTTTCTATGTGTAAACTAAAACTAAATGAGTTCCAAGCAATATATTTTGGTTCTAATGAATACAATTATGGGACATGGGCACAATGTATGGAAAAATTGTTGACGAGTAAAACACAATGACAGTTTGTGAAAATTGCAGCTTTATATTTAAACGATGACCAACAAAAATGTCATTGATGAGAAGAAGGATGAGGTTCTATGAGTCATAACAACCTACATTTATAGGTAGATTCGATTTCATATAATTAGGATCGACTATTCGAATGTTGTTTGGAAGAAGCTAAGTAATCTATTTGATAAAACCTATGAAATGCAAGTTATGTAGATTGAGAAAGAGTTGATTTCTTTGGATCCTCTATTTCTTCAGGAAATTGAAGACTACTTGGAATGTGGGAAGGAACTTTAGTCAAAATTGGGTGAATGAGGAAAGTATTTTCCCAATAAATATGGTTATCTCATAGATTTGATCTGAAACAATTTGAAGTAACCTTGTTCTAGGGAATTCACTCCTATCACTAGATCTAGGATTCACGTGTGTGAGGGTTAGAATATCACTAATGGTCCTCTATATAATTTCCGTAGATAAATTTCTTATCACATGATATGGAAAAGGAGGAGGAGAGATACATACCCTTTTTAATATTGGTCGATGTAGATCCATGTGAGTAGCTCCAATCCCATATTTATTTTCAGATCTAGCCATAATCAAGTAATCAAACCTTTCTCTAATCCAATGTATGCATTTCAAGGGAGATATCAATCTAAATTTATTTTAAATTAAACAACCCAAAACCAATTCCTAGATATAAAGACAATAAGCATGTGCAAGAACAATAAAAATTATTTGTGAGGGGAGGGGGGGAGAAGACTGATCCATATTAAAAAAAACATGAAATACATGTTACAAAAACATGAATACTTGATCAATTGTTGTAGCATCACCATCACTTGAATTTGGGTCCCTCCATCCTTAGCGGCATGTATAGAATCCCTTCTTAAGATATGAATATTTCTCTCTCACCATGGTAACTAGATCCAACTACATCCACTAGGTCGAAACTCAAGGAAACATCTCACTGAAAGATTCAAGGAAACTCTATCTCAAGCTAGGACAACAAGGACCAAAGTAATGCTACAAATATCTATCCCAATATCGGCATAAGGGTTCTAGATCTGAAGGTAAAATTCATCAATCTCACCATAAACATCTCTTTCATAAGACAAATTATAGCCCACATTAGCTGGAAAGAGATACCATGGTCCTTCAAGTGCATGTTTCAGGATATGGCATGGGGATTGCACTTACATAATTTTTAGAACCATTTTTTGGAATATTTCAAAATAAGGAATTTTTAAATTTACTCTTAGGGATAATTCCAAAAAAAGTATTTTTAAAATTAAATTGGGCTTGAAAAAGTGCTCCTTCATGGAATTTCTAATGATAATGGCTCCACTCTACTCAAATAATTTGGAGGATCAATTTTGAGTGTAACAAGATTCCCCCTAATATGTGAGGGACAAAATACATTATAAAACCGTAGAAGTGATAAGGTGAACTAAGGAGTCTAGTAGATATATATTTAGGAAAGTGTAGGCAAAACAATACTCAAAATATCAAACATCTATCTTCCCTGAGAAAAGGATACCCATGCTTTGGTGAAAACAAACATAACCACAAAATCCAGTACATTATGGATCCATGAGCATATAAAAGGAAAGAACATGTCCATGCAAGAATACACAATGGATCTATGTCGATTATAATAGTGTAACCATGAAAAAATACACAATGTATATATAACTCAAAATACGTCAAAAGAACAACTATATCGATGAAAAAACTAGATCTTCCTTAATAAACTAGTACAATACAAAAGGTTGTTATAAGAGAATAAACTCGATTGGAAGTTGCAAGAAAAATCCCACAACCTAAGGTATTCAAACATAACCAACCATAAGTTTGAATCTACATTATGTGAATAAATGCACTGAATTCGAACATGGAAGAAAACATATAGTCATTGGTCATTGAGGTATGCTATTTATAGATGTGAGATAACCCACCAATAATGATAATGGGAACCAAGGAACCAAAACACTTTTTAACCAATGTGAATAAATGTTCTAGTTTCAAACACTAGTAGAATGAATTGATCGGGTGTCCTTCAAGCATACCCACTAGCAATCATGAGGGAAATTGCCACTGATGAATGAAATCCCAAGGGTATTGTAAAAGTCTATAATTCGGCCTCCCATAATAAAATGTTTCCATCAATAGGAGAAGATTCATCAATGAGAAGGTAGTGATAAATCCTTCCAAAGTAACATAAGATAAAAGCATTGAAGATGATAATGAACTAACCACAACTTGATACAAGGAATGACCAATATGAATAGTTAATACATTTGATTAATGGATGAAATAGGATAAAAATTCTTTGAATGTTAGCATGACACAATAATGAACTAGGCAAGAATTGACACCAAAAGAAATTAGTGATATGAACCAACAATTTAACATGAATGGAAGGTTCTCCATAATGATTCCAAGAGTAACCAACTAAAGGAGTAAGAAATTAAAAATTATGGTCAAGATCATAAGATAAGACTAAATCCAAACTATAGAGAAGGAGTTTAAAATAGGATTTGTTCAAGGTTGACAATAATTGACTATTGCCACAAAAATGAACTATATGTATTTTGATTCTCCCCCGTTAGACCCTCTCCTTTTTTTTAAATTATATCTATTCTATTATAAATATCAAAAAAGAATAAAAGTGTGCTATAATATAGTGGAGATAAGTCTCGATAATCAAACAACAAAGTTTTGATAAGTGTCGCCAATCAAACAACAGATTTTCTCGCACAAGGAACATACCATTGTAAACAAAAGTCAAGTAGCAAAATGCAAGATATAGACATTCATAAATCTGTCTCCCCTAACGATAAATGAAATGGAACACATAATAAATGGATTAAAATGGAATAGTGACATATTAAAAATGAAAAATTGAGTAAGCATGTGACTAGAAACTACAGCAAGTTATTATACACAAAAATGAAATAAAGTATAAGAAGTACAAATGCAAATTAC
Source organism: Picea abies (assembly GCA_900067695.1). Classification (NCBI taxonomy): domain Eukaryota; kingdom Viridiplantae; phylum Streptophyta; class Pinopsida; order Pinales; family Pinaceae; genus Picea; species Picea abies. The sequence continues at coordinate 13,261 of CBVK0100485384.1, forward strand.
AACGTACAACGAGACCACTAGGAAACTAGATAAAAAAAATATATGAGGAAGAAGCATGAAGGGTTGAAACTAAAACTAATGATAGGACTAATTGGTACTCCATGCCTATGAGAAAAAATTAGCATGGGCACCAAACAATAGTCAAGAGTTTTAACTAGAGTATCCCATGAAAAGGTAGGCACTACCACATAAAATTGTGATGAATGAATAATTAAGAAGGGTTTGTCATCTCAAATTGTTTGGGTCGATCTTTAGGAAATACAAGAAAAAATAAGTCCATAATGAAAATGTGCATGGAAAAAACCTATCCTTATATGATAGTCGAATAATTTTACCTCAAAAATTTGACCATTTTTGTCATTGGCCAAGCCACCATAAACAACATAAATAAACTTGTGATTCTCAAAAACACTCTAAAAACATCAATTAGATGAAAAATAAAGATTACATCAAAGAAATGGACTTCAAATGTACTTACAATGTAAAAATTAGAGTAAACGACCTACATATATATCATAAAATGAAAACATTAAATGAGTTTTCCATTCATTTTTAACCCATAGCACCATAGCCGATTTGACTATCCAATGTATGATAACTATGAATTGAGACCCACCATAAAATAACACAAAAATTCAATCAAACATTTATACAACACGCACAAGGGAATCATAATACATTACTTCTTATGCATATTACCTCTTCAAATATAGCACATTGCAAGGATAATCCAAAGGGTCCCTTCATAGTCAACCAACCCATAAGCTCCTTTCTTGAGGAAACATTTCAAAATGTAAGTTTTGAACCACGTTGAATCAAATTTACCTTCTCCGAAATTCTGAATGTGTGAATACTTCACTTCTAGTCCATTGAGCCCCTTACATAATAAATCATAGGCTCCTAGCATGACTTATATTCTTGAACCAAAACTTTACCAATGGTTGATTTCAATGCCACAAGATATAACAATAAGTTCCCACTATAGTTATATGGAATCAATAGTGGGGGTGACATATACACTTGTGTCAAATCATGAACAAAATGTTTTGCATGGTCACATTGATAGCCTACTCTGAGAAATAGAGTGAAGTAAATGAGAAAAGTAGTTGAAGGAAAATGAAAACAATATTTAGGTTACCCTCCAACTTTACCTCGGGTTGTGTTGGTGTAGTTTTCACATACAATGCACAATACATCATCAAAGTAGCATGTTCATGGGTTGACAATTTAAATTCAAGATGAGGGGTTAAACACTCTTATTTTAATTCCTTGGCCCATCACCTATTCTATACAAAAGGACCTATTGTTTAATATAAATACACACTTGAATTTTCCCTTTAGGGGTTTCTTGAGAGTAACTCTCAGTGTCCCTTGCTTGATATATGTTTGAGTATATTTGTTGTTAAATATTAAATCAATCATTCCATATTGGAGATATTTAGTCTTAATGGCCTAATAGCTACTTCTGTGGAAGTGATCCAAGGGAGGTTCAATATGTGAGATGATGGTTTGATCTATAGTGTTCTTATAAATGTGACAATAACTACACAATTGTTTATTGTGAGAAGGAAAACAACCATTACAAAAGAGTGAGGAACAATCAATATGATGCAAACATCATAGCCTACAATAGTATAGAGTGGGTTCTATAGTTTGTTCTTGTGGAAGAAATGTGAAGAAGATATACATGGTGAATGAGTAGTAGTGGAGATAAGAAGGATATTATAATCACAAATATTTTCTAGTTGCATATGAGGAGACTGAAAAAATGTATGAAAAAAGAAGAGGTAAACAACTTTGCCCCTTACCTTGTTTATGATTGCATCTATATGACAATAGTTTTATAGACAAAATGCTAGTGCTAAGAAAACAAGGTCAAGGTAATAATAATTCACTATGAAAGGTTTCAAGAAACATCGTTGGTCCGTGGTCAGAAGTATAAAACATGTATGTAAATATTCTTCATAATATTAATGTAAAGAATCTATAAGGACTGTTGCTTGGTGTATTTTTATCAAGTGAGTTTTAGATCTTCTTAATCAATCTTCTTCCAACATTTTTCAAAGAAAGATAAATGATTTACAGTTGACTAATTCAACAAATCATGTTTCATAAACATGGTCGTGGCTGATATCCATTGGTTATTTATCATGTTACAATAAAGGTGCACTATAATAGAATTGGTACAAACCAATCACTTCTAACGACATTTCCAAAGTTGAAGTTGTCAAGGAATTGTTCTTGATGTTTTTGGATATCACTACCACCTAGTTCCAAAATTCAATTGAGTTACTTCGAAAGTAGAGGATATCTAGTTATTTAGTGGACCTACATAATTCATACATGATTTTAGCATGCATCTATCATAGGGTGTTTGCAGAATGAAGATCTTAGAGTTCATTTCATTGGAAATCATGAAAATGGAGACAACATACTTTCATATGCTAAAAATGACTAATTGACGAGATATGGATTGTTCCTGACTTTCCAAAATTCAATGGTATCTATCTATGGTACAAGCTATTTTTATTGGTGGTTGATGTTAGTTTCATATTATGGAAATTGCACTGAGAATTTGTTTGATTATTTGTGTTTCATAAGTAATGATTATGATCCACCATGTAAAAATCACCCACTTCCTATAACTCACCATGATTGTGACCATCAAACATGAAGCACAATGTGTCACTTCTCTCCATGTAGAATAGAGAAAGAAAGATGGCCACCCAAGCGAACCAATTAGTTGTGAAGAGTAAGAAGGTAATTTTTGGTTATTTTAGGCCATTTACCCCATAGAAAAATATAAAAGAAAAGTTCTATTTTATTGTGGAAATTGCATACTATAAAAATAAAGTTATTATAAAAATTAAATATTACATTGAAAAAATAAAAGGGGGAAATGGAATGATTGAAGAAGGAAATGTTTATATATGGTATCTTTTGATAGTATGTTTTTTAGTATGGTCTAGCCATATCCCACAAATGAGTGTTTGTTATATGGAGTGTAGCTAGGATTCCATGATTTTACCTTCCAAATATTTATATCATAGATCTATGTTTTAATATTTCAAATATTGTTGTATTACAATGGCTAAGTGAGTTTAGTATTTTAAAAGGTCATCAAATCCTTTAAATTAGAGGTCAAAGTCAACTTGAAATGAAATTGAAAGTTGAAACGAATTGTAAACTCATCTTAAATTGGAAATTATGTTCAATAAAATACAAAGTGAAGCATGCCCCTTTCATAGCCCTAATTCCAAATATCAACAACCCAAAATAGTATGAAATATTTCAACCTATCTCACTTTGCAACAATATTTACAAAATCATTTCAAAAATCATCTCTTGATGGCTAAAGGATATTTTGTCCCATCAAATTTTTCTTGAGCAGTTTTGTAGTGTACCCTTTCACTTCCGAGGTTTCCAAACCTCTCAGTTACCATTCTATACATGAATGATTACATAATTTGTACAGACATTATAAGCGCATGCATTTAACACATTTAAACACATTTAAATTACAGAGTGAAACATATTTGGTTACTGCTATAATTAAACATTCCATAGCATTCCACAGTAACTCATTTACACAGCGGAAAACATGATACATGAACAACACAATCATGCCAAATGTGATAAAAACATAATTCAGATACTTATCTTTGAACAGCTGTAGAATTCACCAACCAAGTGCAGGCCTTCCATGACCCTCCCAGCCTTAAACCACAATGTTCATTAGCTCAACAGTGGGTCACCCCCAAGCTGGGACCGAGCTCCACCCCAAGGCAAGGAATCCTAGGCTAGGTTGAGGTTACAGGGAAGATAGCACATACACATCACCAGGAAGAAATCTCTCCCAGGAATCTCCCACGTTCACTGCCCACAGACCCTCATTCCCCACATGCCTATTCCACCCCAGGAGAGTGCACCTTCTCTATCACCTAGACAGTCCTTCGGCTGCCAGTCTCCCTTACCTTGGGTTACAGGAACAAACCGGACCAGAATTCTCCGAGCTCTATGGTAGCTACAGGGTTCCTTCCAGGAGTTCTCTTCTCCTTTTGCGCACTCTCTCACCTAGAGGAGTCGCTCATAGGCCAACAAGCCTCACGCAGTAGAGTACTGCATGGTCACAACAATCCACGGGAAACACAGACAAATGCTTCCCAAAACGGTTCAGCGGTCACAGGATAATCTCACGGGATGATTTCGGAACAGGGACTTCACACACAGGCTAGCTCAGCTTCCCCGAATAACAAATATACTTCCACTCAATTCAGCACAGGCTTCTCGTTCAGGGAATTCGCACACGAGTTTTCCCGAAGACACGCACAAACTCCCCAGCTTTGGACAGGGTGTACACGGTTTCTTCAGACAACCACAGGCTTTACGGCTTTTAGAGTTAAACCAGGGTATTCTGGCAGATGGATTCCACGGCTCTCCCCAGGACAGTCGGATCGAATGGATCCCCACCCCTTCACAGCTTACTACATTGGTTTTATTTGCATGCACCAGGGTTGACACTTGTCACCCTGGAAACTGCATGCGTTCCATCTGTACGCCTTCCTCCCACCACTTGGGAAATCAGGTGTCCTTCCAAAGGACTTAGGATAAAATAATATGCACATGGCTCTTTTTGGAAATAATATTAAAATATTATTCCAGGCCTGAGCCCCCTAGGCTTAGCCCCTATGCTCAACACTCAGCCCAACCCCTAATTCCTTGCCCACTCTGTGGACGCTCAGTCCCCCATCACTCATTCATCATGGTTAGTATGCACTAGCGGTGTCCATATTTTATTAATTGATCTGCATACATACAAGTACATCAACAGGCTCCTGGCCTTCAACACTTAGGCTCCCTGGCCTATCAAAACACATAAGCCTACAGCTTATGCAAAACTTGGCTCACCAGCCTATAGAACACATTTACAATTCTTTGCATATAACATGATCTGTAACGGGGCTCGGCTTTGGGGACACTACAATCCCCCTCCCCTTATTTTTGCACAGTCCTCAGTGCAACTCACACTGTCTCTGCAAGTCTTTCAAAATTTTCAAAAAGATGTAGGTACTCTTCCCGCATTACTTCTTCATGCTCCAATGTCGCGTCCTCAGGACCGTACCAGGTCCACTGGACCTTTACAAGCTCTATAGCTCGATTCCAGAGCTGCTTGTTTTTCCTTTCCAATATGCGCACAGGATGCACCTGCAGGACACCTTCTGGTTCCACCTGAATCACAGTCCAATCGATAACATGATTAGCATCAGGTACATATTTCTTAAGCAGTGAAACATGAAACACATTATGTACAGTCATAGATGCAGGTAATGCAAGCATG
>CBVK0100485385.1:0-18598 GCA_900067695.1 Picea abies
CGCTCTTCCGATCTCACTATAAGTTTAGTTGGTGACTCCATTGAGGGAAGATACTCTTTCCATTTTCGAAGAGCCTTGAGCTCATCTGGAAACTCCATTGAAGTTTCATTTCAAATAATGGAATTATGGCACCATGGGATGAATCCTTTCCTAGAAATTATTGTCACAAGGAAATTCTTGCAGATGGAAAAGAAAAAAACTGTCGATGAAGCTATTAAGCATATGATGAATCTTATAGGGGAATTGTCCCAAGAATCTATTGAAGAGAAACTTGACAAAGAACCTCTTACTCAAGAGAAAGTTCATACATATGAAGATATGCTTGAGGAATAGATATGTGAGGAAAGTTACCAAGAAGACCTTGATGAAGTTTCTCACGTTGAAGACCAAGGAGAGGCATTGGTTTCTATTGAGGAAGATGAAGTTGTCAAGCCTTGCGAAGAAATAATCAATTCCATTGATACAGGCAAATTCATGGAACAACCCTCAGATATAGTCGATTAACACATTGATGATTCCATACATGCTAGAAGGTGTAGATGGGACATGGGTTGTTTCATTTTTTATGGAGATCCCATTTACGACATCGAGTGTAGTTTTCAAATGAAGAGCGTTGAGTTGTCTTCTTTGAAGAACTGGTTTTCATACTTGGATGATTCATATATTTGGCAACATGATGATGATATGAAAGCGGATGGGTCTCATCCATCTCAAGATGACTTGTCACAATATACTCATGATTTCTAGTCATACCTTGGGAATTGTGATGCATATCTTTTTGATAATTCAGATTGGTTATTTGATGAAGATCTTCCACCATCCTTGCATTCAAATATTGATGGACATGAGACCTTGGTCAACCCAAAAAAATCAGAGACTCACACTACCGAGAAACAATGTTTTCGTCCTCGGGATTTTTGCAGGAATATGCAGATGAAGATGCAATATTTTTTCAATAGAGGGAATATTTATTTCTTTGGATATGAGGTTGTCCCTTACCTCTTATCTTCTTATTTGAGCAGCCATGCAGTTTTCTTCTGATCTCTTATCTCCTCTTAGTCTTCAGGAAGCAATGATCATGTGAGTATGGAGGAAGATGAGCCATAGTCTATATATGGTAGCCTTATTTAGAGATGGGTGGATCAAGCTTGTGGCCATTCTTTCCAGTAGGATTGTCTCCCTCCCACCCACCTTCGTGAGTTGTTTCCTCTGATTGATTATATGCTTATTCATATTCATGATTATTATGTGCTTAACTTGTCCTTGATATATTTTATAATTAAGCACGGGGGAAGCACTTGGGTGAGATGTTGAGTAGGTGGTTTCTCTGGTTGTATGATTTCACCTGACATCACATGGCACCTAATTTCTATGGGCCTCAAGCCCCAGGTAAGTAGGTAGGTCATTTACTTTCTTGCATTGCATTTGAGTGTTCATCGTAGTGTAGTTGCATTTGCTTTCATACCTTGCTTTACATATTTCTTTCTTGCATTTTCTGCATAATTATTGTGATGCATTTGCTTGAATCATATTATATGAAGTTTTTGAAAAATGCAAAATTTTCTTTTTAAAGGAGTAGTTGAAATTTTGAAGTTTTGATTATATGAATAAAGGGTGATCAAGCCACCCCTTGATGCTCTAATATATTTGCTTGAGTATGTGTAGACACATGTCTTACCAGGATATGTTGAGGTTCTCATGTACTCTACACTGAGCATATGTCCCCAAGTAAAATCTAGATATTACCCCCCCATGCCTAGGGGTAAATAAAGAGATGATATCTCGAGGCTTGCAGGTTGCAGACATGGAGTGTTGAGAGTTAGATGACCAACAGAGCCCACATTGTGCAGGAAGAGCCCCTCCACTCCACCACACACCATTGTTTGTCTTCAACAAGATAACAACATCCATTACACCGGTGTGGCTCCTAGAGGACATCGGGTCTTACTTCATAAGGTAACAAGTTCGATGTCATGGTAAGTGTCACTTTAATTATTGAAGCATTTGAGCATGTTGCAAAGGATCCTCTATTGATTGTGAAATGTTGGCTTGGAATTTATACCTTTTTCCTTATTTCACCTTGGTGGTTGACATGGTTTCCTAATAAGTGGGTCACACTTGAGAAGAGGATTTCTACTGGGGGGTATCCTAGAAGGGTCCTCGCACCACTCTCACTCATACTTACCACTTTCCATACTTCTTCCCCTTTGTTTCCTCATCTTTTGGGTTTAGGGTTCACTTACCCCAAGAAGGGCTTGTACCTCATTTCATGGGAAGAAGGGGCATTTAATTTCATGGGAATAAGGGGACAAAGGCCCAGAGGTGTTGTAGCTAGAAAAAGTTAAGAGCCATAAATGATCCTTCTAGATGTTAGAAAAATAGGATCGTAGAGCAATACAATAAAATGGATGCGGAATAAAACACAAAAGATACACAATAAAACAAAGACACATATATGTGTGGTTCGCCTGATGTGGGCTATGCCCATGGAGAAATTTCCAGGTCCTTCCTTTATTATTATCCAACAAATGAAGGGATACAACCTACAACACACCTATTGTAACTTCCTCTTATTTTTCTCACGGTCTCCTCTCTTAGAATACAATATTCACACTCATACATTAGCCGCAATACAATTCCCTCACACAAAAAGAATGTTTCCTTCTAGGGAAAAAAAACCCTGACATAACTTCTACCGTCATATTTGAGACCTTATAATGAACAATCCAAATTGACTACAAAATTACAATATTTTACAAGGCAATTTTCCAAAAACAAATTTCTTCGAGGGGACCCCTTAGCTCCAAATGTGGGGGTCCAAGCCCCCCCACACACCACCATCAGGAAATGGGGTCCAAACACGGTTGAAACGAGACCTCTGAATCAGGAAGATAAGCAACCTCTACAACCAACACTAGATGCTCGCCATAAGGTGCTAAGAGCAATGAAACACTTCTCCATAAAAATGAAGGGCCTATGAAAAGAAAACATGTAAATAATATATGCCCCGCTTGTTGGGGAAATGCATTTTGTGGTGTCTCTTACTTTCCATTGCATATGACACTTTGTGTGTTTCTAAATTCAAGTGGCATTGCAATACTTTTAACTTTCCATTGCACATAGTACTCAATGTTTCATAGTCTAATAAATGAATGACAACAAGGGCTTGGAAAAATGTTGCATTGCAAACGAAGGTGTCACACACCCTCCACAAAGGAACCTATAAATGAGACAATATGAACCCTTGATATGTCAAGAACCCCATACCTGGGAGTGTTTTCCCCCCACCCACCTCATACTCATTTCATGGCCTAGAATGGGGTCTTCTTTGGAAACATTCCTTAAATTGGGGGTTGATCTACCCAATAGGGCACCATGACACCCCTCCCATACCTAAATTTGGCAAAGTTTATAAGGTCTTTGAGCATGTCTCTAACTTGAAAATAAGAGATTGAATGCACTTGTTTAAATGGTTCTTTGATTAAATGTGGCTTACTTGGAATGCTTCATGTGACTTGAGGACCCTTGGACGGTGTACATGTTTGTCCTTGTACGACCTTTTATGGTGCAAGATTCTCATTGAAGGACTAGTTCACTTGGACCTTCATAAGGGATTGAAACCCATAAGATGGATGATGCACCCCCATTCATTGAGGGCTTGAGAAGATGAACATTTCCTTTGGAAGCACTTGGATGGCATGTGAGGATGACATTGAGACCCCTTGCACCTAAACGTTGGGTTTTGGAAGCCTTGGATGTCACACCTTATCCCTTGATGTCACCTTGGATGATGAGATTATGGTGGGGTTTTGATGGTTCTATAGGTGTTGTGATGTGGTTTTATGGAGGGAGATGCATGACATGACACTCTAGCACGTGATGACATGACACATGGATTTGGAGGCCAAACGACTTGCTTTTTGAGGCTCAACATCACCCCTTTAGCGCATGGCATCATCATCATTAGGGATTTATTTTATGTAAATTTTAATTTTGTAAACTGTAAAAGACGAAATTAGAGGGTCTACCCTCTTTTATTTTGTTGTTGACATTTGAAAGTGGACAAATTGGTTTTAGGTGACCTCATATAAATAGAGGTCACCTCACTTTCATTTTATCATCGTCACTTGAGAATTACATAAGACTCTTATCTGAAATTTTTGCTCCACTTGAGCAATTCGCTATCTCTCTTCTTTGGTGCATTTTGGATGGAATACTTGTCTATTGGAGGAAAAAGGCTAGAGCTATCTCTTGATGCTTATTTCTTGGAAATTGTGGTGGAATATTCTTGATAAGTAAGGGTTTTTCATTCTTTCTCATGGATTAGGTAAAACATTTATGCGATTGTATTTTTTCATTTTGATTTCAAGGTTAATTTGTCAAACCCTTGGAGGATTGTAAGGGCATACACCCTCCATCAAGATCTATCTATTAATGTCATTGGAAAGGTTATTTTCAAAGGTTGCTACAAGGAGTAAAATGGGTTACACCCTTGTATATTTACCTTGCTAAGGTTTGCTTACTCGAAGTAAAAGGGCTTACACCCCTAGAGGAGTAATAAACCATAGCTCATAAACAAGAGACCCCATAACCCAATAGATAAGGCACTAACATTTTTGCATTGGAGATTGAATATTGTGCATTGGTAAACGTGATATCAAAGAGATTGAATTGTTCAAAGTTGGAATTTGATTTTACATGCTTTAAGCTATATTATGCACTGAGGGCGTTTTTATTAGCCAAGTGATCTAGCTGTTGTAATAAACTTTTATCTACAACCAATAGGGTTGCAACAAATTCACTATTTTTATCACTCTTCTATCACTGAAATTCACTTGCAAGCCTTGGTAATTGTTCTATTGGTTATAAGTTATTGTTTGGGTGGTTTACTTGTTGATTTTAGTGGCTAGAATTTGTTGTTGTAGAAAAAGTTTGCTACAAACATAAGGTTGTTGCAACATATTTTTGATAACACTCAAACAACAATCCTCTTTGTTATCAAAGTCTTGGTTTTATCATTGGAATATTGTCTACTAATTGTCAACTTTGTTTTCCAACATCATACACTTGACTTTAGTGATTTAATTTGCAGTTGTCATAACTTGTTTACTGTTGATATATATTTCCATATTGCTGCAATTTTGGGACAGCAAGGTTTCTTACTAAAACCCCGTTGATTTTGAGGCTTTGTTCATCATTATTTGTCTTGTTCCGGGAAAGTCGAATGTTGTTTTGCAAGTACATAACCTTTGGAAACCACCATCAACTCACAAGACTCTTTCTCAAGCCTCTTTCCAATATTTGACCTTGACCTATTGGGAATATCTTCCATCATTTCTCATCTCCCATTGCAATTCCCCAAGCGTCACCCAGGAAGCCTCCCTTGTGTTGGATTCATCCTTCACTAAAATGAGGGGGACATCTATTGAGGTGATAGTGATAGGTGTTCCCAGTTGTGTCACACACTTGGTGTTTGGGTTGAGATTTTCCCAAACTACAATATGTGCGATAACATGCCCCCTTCATTGCCTCCAATCCCTCGAGCTACACCATTCTTTTATTAGGGATATCAACACAAGTGACTAAGAATTTATGAGATGTGGTTCTAGAACTAGTTTCCCAAAAATGGAGTCTTGCATTTTCAATTTCAATTTTCTTCAAAATTGACAAAAAATTGTAGGTATTCCTCTCGCATAGTTCCTTTTTCATCTTCAGGACCGTAACAGGTCCATTGAACCTTTATCATCCCTATGGATATTTTTCTGAGCACTTTGACTTTCCGGTCCAACATGCGTACTAGTTCCACCCAGAAATCCCCTTCGTTTTCCACTTGGATCACAATCCAATCAATTATGTGGTTAGGGTTAGGCACATATTCTTTAATAATGATACATGAAATGCATTATGCACTCTCATGGATGAAAAAAATGATAGCATGTATGCAACTGGACCTATCTTCTTTGATATTTCAAAAGGCCCACAATATATTGCTACCAAATTTGAGCATCAACCCAATTTTATCGAACTCCTTTTTGCTTTCACTTTCAGGAAAACATGTTCTTGTCTGCATAACTTTTCTTCTTGTCCTGGGAAACCTTCAAATTCTACCTGAAATGTTTCATCTATTCTTCCATTTCCTTTAACAAATATGGCCCAATGATATCTCGATCTGTTGGATTATCCTAGCTCACTGGTGTGTTACACTTCCTGTCATACAACGCTTCAAATGGGCTCATTTTTAATGAGGCTTGATACCCATTATTGCAAGAAAACTCCATTAAGTAAATATATTATTCCCATTTTGATGGATGGTCCATCACATACATCATGAGCATGTCTTCAATTATCTTATTGGTCCTCTCTATTTGCACCTCTGACTCTAGGTGATATGTTGTACTAAGATTTAGATTTGTCCCAAAGCCTTTGGACAAACCTTGCAAGAATTTGGATGTAAACTTGGAATCTCTATCTGAAACTATTGCCTTGGGCACTCCATGTAGCCTAACAAATTCCTTTGTGTAAATCTCCATAATGTTGGTTACCTTGTGTGTTGACTTTACATGAATAAAATGCGCTACTTTAGTCAATTTGTCCACCACCACCATGATGTAATCATACTACTTCATTGTTCTAGGAAGCTTTGAAATAAAATATATTGTGACCACTTCCCACTTCCATTCTGGAATGGGAAATGGTTGTAATAGCCCCACTGGATGTCTATGCTTTGTCTTTATCTTTTGGCACTCTAGAAATCAGGCTATGTAGTTAGCCACTTCTTTCTTCATTCTTGGCCAAAAATATTGGCTCCTTACGCTTGTAATGGATTTCTGATATCTTGGGTTCCCAACATATGTCACATTGTGGATTTCTCTCAACACTATATTTTTTAGCTCCATGGAATTTGGCACATACACCTTGCCTCTATACAATATGATTCCATCCTCTTTTAATTCATAATTTTTAAATTTCTGTTGTAAATTTCCTTGTTGTAAGTTTTCTTTTATTTGTAAATAATGTTGATCTGAATTTGTTGCTTCAAGAATTTGTCATTTAAATATGTCATGTACATGCTAATGGCTGAAACATGCACTTCGTGAGCTCTTCTATCGAGTGCATCAACCACTTGATTTTCTTTGCCTTTGATATGTTTAATTTCAAAGTCATACTCACTAAGAAATTCCATCCATCTAGTTTGTCGACATTTAATGTTGGTTGTCCAAATAAATGTTTCTGACCAAAGTGGTCTGTTCTTAGCTTGAATCTCCTCCCCATGAGGTAATTCCTCCACATTTTTAATGCGTGTGCAATGGCTGCTAACTCTAGATCATGTGTAGCATAATTTCTCTCATGGTATTTTAATTTCCGGGACTCATAGCATACCATATGATAGTTTTGACCGAGGAATCCACCGAGCCCTTGCTTGCACGCATCCATGCACACTACAAATTCTTCATTTGGATCTAAAATATTTAATATGGGTGCACTTGTCAAAATAATTTTCAGCTTTTGGAAACTCTCCTCACATTTTGGAGTCCATTTGAATTTCACCCCCTTCTTTTGCAAGGAAGTGATTGGGCTTGAAATATTTGAAAACCCTTTTATGAATCTTTGGTAATAATCGACAAGTCCCATAAATGATCTAACCTCTATCACATTTCTTGGCATTGACCATCCTCTAATGGCATCTATCTTCTCGGGGTCAACTGCTATCCCATCTTCTTAAATAATATGCCCCAAGTAGTGGATCTTCTTTTGATAAAATATGCACTCACTTAACTTGGCATACAATTTATGATTCCTTAAAACCTTTAGAACCATTCTTAAATGATTGTCATGCTCCCCCTCAGACTTGGAGTAGATGATAATATCATCTAAGAAAACAATTACAAACTTTTCCAGGTATTCACTGAACACTCCATTCATCAGGCATATAAAAATAGTTGGGTCATTTAATAGTCCAAATGGCACTATTGTGAATTCGTAATGCCCATACCTTGTTCTGTATGTTGTCTTGCTGATATCTTCTTCCTTTATCCTCACTTGATGATAACCTGATCTCAAGTCAATCTTGGAAAATATTCTTGCACATTTTAATTAATCAAATAGATCTTCAATCCTTGGAAAATGATATGTGTTCTTTGTAGTGACCTTATTCAACTATTTGAAATCAATGCACAACCTTAAGGTTTCATCCTTCTTCTTCACAAACATAATTGAGGCTCCCCAAGGTGACACACTTAGGCATATATAGCTCTTCTTCAAAAGTTCCTCAATATGCATCTGCAACTCTTTCAATTCTGGTGTGCCCATTCTGTAATGTGTCTTGCACATTGGGGAAATTCTTGGCACCATATCAATAGAGAAATCAATGTCCCTCTTTGGTGGAAATTATGGTATTTCCTCAAAAACATCTTCAAAATATTTTAAGACTGAATGGTCTTCAATACTTGCCACTTTGTCTCTGGCTGCCTCTTCCATATGGGCTGCAAAAATTTTACATCCTTTCCTGAAATTCTTTTTCAGCTGCATGGTTGAAATCTCTCTAACAACTACAACTCTTGGAATGCCTTGAATATTTCCTTGCTTCCCTTTCTCATCAAGAGAAGTTATTGTCTTGTTGTAAAAATCTAGGACAACATGGTGTTTTTCCAACCAATCCATACCATTAGACAATCATATGAACCCAAAGGTATAATCTTCACATCTGCCTTTGTGTTGAGTCCATTTATGTCTATTGGACAATCTTTAACCAACTCATTGATCTTTCTCTTGGCCCCTGTGGCTAACTGAACTAACCAAGATTTCTTATGCTTACTCCTTTGCAAGTGAAATCTTTCAATAATATTAGAGTTTTATGTAACTATGGTTAGCTCCAAAATCAATTAAATTTGCTATAGGCTAATTATTGATCTTACCTTTCACTTCAATCATGGGGAACCAATATTCTACTTGCTTGTTGTTCAAGGAAACTTAAATCCTTGGCATGCTTCCTCCCATGTATTCCACTGTTTCAGAATCCTAAATGTTGTGAACAATCCTCGTTCTTTCTCCTTTGTGAAGGAACCTTTGAATTTTGACTTTTTCATCTATTATGAACTCCACATACTTCAACAACTCAAAGAACCTATTCTCACATTCATCCATTGTCATTCTTCTCAACTTGGGTTCAAAGAACTATTTCATCTTATTTTCATAGTAATTATCAAACACATATTTCTCTTGGAAATATCCTTTGAACTTCCTCCACGAGACTCTCTTCTTGTCAAGATTCTTGGCTTGCTTAAGTTGATCCCACCACAGGGCTGCCTTTCCTTGCAAGTGGTAGGTTGCAATTCTTGCTTCTTCTCTAGAGGGGTAAGCATGCAGGTGGAAATATTTCTTCATTTCGAACATGCAGGCCTTGACCTCTTCTCCCTTCCTATGCTCACTATTGAAGGTTGGTGGCTTGATCTTCCTGAGTGCACCTTGCAAGATTTCTTCCTTAGGTATTCTCCTCTGTCTCATAACATGAGACACACTTGGGTTTCTCCCTAGCCCTGAATTGGCATGAGCTCTGGATTAATCTTGGAAATGATGGTGCCTACTCCTACTCCTTAATTGTCTGTCATTCCCATGCTCATCCATTTTTCTATGGGATTTGGATGATGTCACTTGTCTAGAACTAGTTGCTTGTTTGGTGCCAGAATCTTTATTAACTTGCCTCAGAAACTTGTTCAAACTTTGGAGTATCTCCTCCCAAACTTTCACGATCCTCTCATTATCATCCCTATAACTCTGCACATCTCTATGTAGGCTTATCATAGTTACATGCTCATGCCTATCTCTTCTTCTATTGGACTCGGTCTCAACATTTCCCATGCAAACATGCATATCTTTGAATTCCTCCTCATGACTATAGAACCCCTGGGAATATTCCATTGTTGTGGTTCTCATATAAAAACCAAAATGCTATGAACCTCTAATTCTGTAGAAAATGTGCATGCAAATAAATTTTTGTTAGACAAAAATATATACACACACAATTTTGGAAAAGAATGCATAATATTTTCTGCCCTTTAATGCCACGATTCATCTTCTTTTGATTACTCTCCTCGAGACCTTTCCATTGACTATTCATTTTCCCAATTTTGAATTCTAAGTAGAAAATTATGGTCTTTAGAAGTTTTGACCATTTTCCCTTTCTCAACCCTGCATGCTACAAGTATCCTCTTTCTCTCCCAACACTTTTTTAGGTACCCATAACACAAATTTGGCTCCATGGCTAACTTCTATGGTTCATAAGCTTTCCATAGACTACTCTTGTGCCCCAAACAGACTTCAGAGCAAGGAGTCATGCCCTCTCAAAGAAATTCGGTACTGAATTTTACCCTAGACTGTTTAGGTTGTAACTTCTTTATACAAGCTCTGTTTTGCACCGAGAATAGCTCGTTGGAAAGCTTTCCTCGAGCTCTTTCATTTTATAAGTAGAAACTTATGTATTAAAAGTACACACAGTTTTGTGAAACTTATTTTCTAAGAACGTTGTTTAGGCCCTCAAAAATGCCTTGCAAGATGAAGACATTCAAAAATTGGAAATTTCATGGAAATTCACTAATTTTACTATTGTAATAGTCTTTAGATCCAATCCGTTGATCTCAGGTTTGGGAATAATCTCAACCGTTGATCCTCTTAACCTTGCCAAGCCATGGATGGACCTCCGCAACCCTATCGAAAACTCTTTCTCACACTCTTCCCATCAGAAGGTCCAAGTTGTTGGGTACATAAATTCACCCAAAATCCACGGTCCAAAACACTATCAGACTCTTCTCATCATAAAACCCCCATCAGAAATGGGGTTTTCCTTCCTTATTCACCTTTTTGAACTCTGAACTCTGTGATCCTATCAGGATCGCTCTATCGAATTCATCCATCAAAACCTTCTCCCCGAACAAACCTTCAGACAACCTTCTTCCGAAGACTATTGGGAACCATCCCTTCCAAAGACATCAGAAACACTCCTTTCTGAAACCATCAGAAACCATCCTTCCGAGGACTTGTACCTGACTGCTACATAGAACTCTTTGATTCTCCAGCCCTTGCTAACATGTCCTCTGATACGTGCCGATGTGGCAACTAATTGGGCATATCTTCCACCCTCGACCCTTCCAAGACAACATGCTCATTTGATAACTCAGACGGTCAACAATTGTGCCGATCAACAACCATGATCATCTCGGGTTCCCAAGTTGCGCACATGTTACCTTTGTCGGACCGACTTCATCAAAAAGTGAAGTTACCCTTGAGATTCTCTAATGGACCTTTTTGAAACCACCCTTCCAAGAAATCTAACACCTGATATTTCTCACGTTCGATGGTACAGATCTTCTCAGAAAGCTTAAATTGTTCGACCTTTAACTCGGTTGGACTGACTTCATCGGAAACTCTTCAACACCACTAGACTTCCAAGAACACTCCTCGTAGATCCATTGGCTAGGAAAGAATCTGATTGATATGATGACTCTCAGTTCTTCGGGCTTCTGCCATCGAACTCCTCCCTTCACACCCGAACTCATGCCCTACTCCAATGTTTTTTTTTTCTGAAACCTTCTTCCCAAAGGCCTGTCAAGAACACCCTGTTTGGACCCTCTGCGATTGAATCTTGGCCGTTGATTCTCTAGATTGAGTTAATCTGGGTTGTTGGTTACCAAACTTCATGGCTTCCATGAAATACACATGAATTCAACCCTCCAATCCAAAATCAACTCTACAACCTACAACTTGATGCCATAAATTTCCTTCTCCCACTGCTCTGAAGCACTTAAACTTGAAATCTGCTCACAAATTGGGGATTTCACTCTAGTTCACCATTTTCCCTCGAAATTCATTACAATACGAAATATGCAACCAAAAATTTGCTCAATTCGCACTAGCTCGTGGCCCATACAAGCTCAGTGTTGCACCTTGAGCTCTAATACCACACTGTAATGCCCCCCAACTTAACCGAGGAACATTACTATGCGAAAATACACATACTTAACTAGATTTTGATACCCATAATGAAATGCATCTACAACATTCTAAATGAATATAAATGCAGCTATTAAACCCATTCTTAGTAGTAAATAAACCATTCACATACATATAGTTAAGCACAATAATTAAACTCATGGAATAACTCAAAAAATAGACAAATACTTATCTTTTTAAAACGTTTGTGAAACCAACTGCTTGGGAAGGACGTTCCACCCAACCATAGATCTAATGTTCCAAATCTCAATAGAAATTCACCCCCGAGCTGGGGATAGGAATCCACAAGAGAAGGGTGCCTCTAATAGTCCACTCACAACTCAATATCCCACAACCCACTAGTATTCTCCTACAACTATCCTGAATTTCGTAGGCCAACTCTCTTCCTCTTGACCTGCCCAACTCAAGGAATGTACCCCTTCACTGCTCTTAGTCCATCAAGCATCCCATTCATTTATCAGGGTTTCTCTAGCATAGGTAATAAATAATCACCCTATTGGGAACTCAAGGGGACTCACTGCTAGGAAAACCACCAACAAAAAGAAACAACGACAACCACTTTCTATTACAATGAAACTCATTAAGGAGTTCATTCTTTGGGCCTGACAACCTGGATATTCAGTCTTCAGCTCCAAAATGCTCCATAGACGCTCCAACATGCTCCATAATTTTCCCATCCTTCTTGCTCCAGCTCCCATGCTCTTCTTCCCTATTCTCTACTTGTTATTAATGTAAAACTAAATGTGTAAAATTGCATGTTACTACCCATACAAATTTCCTCTATTTTTGTAAGATAGTTGATTTCTCACTCTGCCAAACGTTGATTGTACCTCATCTCCATGCTTCCAATAACTATGGGATGTGACTCTCACGCCCACCCTCTTACATGAGTTTATTGATTGGGCTCTCATACACTCAAACAAAAAATATAAGGTTTTCTCAATGCTAACAAAATTTCATAAACATGAGTTTGAATTAATACCCATAATTAATTCCCCCCTTGGACCCCTCTTAAACACTCCCTAAGCATTCCCCCTTTTTTGTGGATTAATCAATCCCCATCTCTGTCCATATCCCCAACAACTGGTATCACATTATATTTATTAAAATTCAGAAAACACATTTCACATATTACATCGCTTGACCATAGCCAGATTCATATCTACATTATGCATAAATTAAACCGGGGATTATAGTGGGGATGTTACACATCTACATGCGGTATCTTTCTCCTGATAAGAGTTTGCAGAATTTTGGGACTACAAGAATATCTTGAGCATCTGAACTCGATCCTAAATCTTGATCCTGCAAAATTCAACAAACAATTATTCAACTGCACCTGCATACATAATATAAATTCAATGAGATAAGTGAATTATAAATAAAATCTAGACACACTACAATCAATGTGAGAGAACTTGAAGGACTTCTAATGATATGGAATCAGTTGGGATATGAAGAATTGACCATTTGATATTATAATTCTTTTTTTCCTTCATTTGAGCCAAAACTGTCATCTCGGGAAGCATGGAACAATCTAATTTCAAACATAATTTCAAGTAACTTTTATAAATTAACAATGCACTTAATCATATAAAGACGCACTAGTGCATATGAATAAACCAAACGCACTTGTGCGTTTAATTGAGTGAAACACCAAAGACTAACCTCATTTACTGCCTCCGCAAAGCAAAACCTCCACAAAATTTAAATGCGGATGTTTGCATTTACATTTTGCAAATGAAACTGTTTTACAGTGTGTTATTAATTACACACTGCACTAGTGTGTTTCTAACTGTATAGTGCACCAATTGAAGCAAGTTAGAAAAATAACATGCGCTTACTATCAATACGTTGAAATTTATTACGAAAAAAGAAATATGTGTGTTGTATGTACACATCGCACCGGTGCACTACTCACTTTATAGCGCACCGGAAATGTAAGTTTCTGGAAAAAAAAATAGTGCACACATTTATCATCAATGCGCCGAAATATACAATGAAAAAATGAGCTGAAATTTCATTTTTTGTGTTTGTAAATGAAAAACCTATTCATTCTTTTATTTTTTTGCCAAAATTTAGAAGGGAGAATTGTGCAACAAAGATTTATCAACAAAGACTTCAGAGTGGATGGATTTTTTTTGAAGAGCCAAATTCGAAAGGAATTATCGTAGATTACGCATAAATCCGCAGAGGAGAAATTTCAGGTATTATTAATCATCTTAATCTTTCCCCTATTTGATTCAAACAATTTACAGTGCATTTCCAAACAAAAAAAAAGGTTTCATAGTTACCTTCAGTATTGGAAGCCCTAATTTCTTTTTTTTAACTAAAACGGTTATGAATTTTATTAATTGGGAATTCCAGCTGGCCGCAGCCTTACAACCTTCACAAAGGCCTTCTACATTCTTTTATAAGCTGCTGTCCTTTTCAAGGAACACAAATTTTTACTGGGTCTTTATCATTTATGCTGAGTTCTCCTTGGGCCAAGAGGCATCCTTTATTGGCTAAGTTGTCTACTTCTTTGTTTGAGTCTCTGAGTATATGATAGTAGTTGAAGGAGGTGAAGTCTTTTAGAATGTGTCTTAGCCTTTGCAGGTTCTTGTTTAGGCCAACATCATTAAATTGTCCTCTCGAATGTATCATTTTGATCAAGATTTCAGAATCTCCAAACGCTTGTAGCTCCCGATGTCCTCTTTCCTTGGTTATTTGGCAGACTTTTATCAAACTCAGGATTTTTGCTTGGTTGTTGGTTCGCTGTCCGAGTCCCCAACAAAAGGTTTCTAGTATTTTCCCTTCACTGGAATAAATGATTCCTCTGGCTCCCGTTGTCCCGGAGTTTCCCTTGGAGGCGCCATCGAAGAAGACTGAAGTTATTCCTTGCTTCTGCCACCAAATCTAGAATATGTCGTGATTATCTCTTAGCCTCCATTTTGTTTCGAGATGGGATTTTTCAGTGCTATGGATCCGAAGGGTCAACACGGAGGTGTCGAGCCAATTCTTTTCCTCCTACTGCAGTAAGGTGTCAGTTTTGTGGTTTTGAGAGCTCAAGGTTTCTATGAGGAGGCCTTTTACTTTCGCTGCTACCATGTTGGGGGTCCACGCTGTGTTGTTGAATATTCGCTCATTTCTTGCAAGCCAAAGCTTCCAACACACATACTTGGGGATAGAGATCCAGACTCTGGCCCATAATGTTTTCAATGAGAGTGAAGGGTAACTATCCTTCCAAGTTGTGAATATATCTACTACTGAGATGTTGGTGGGGGCTGTGACCTTGAGGCCATGGAGGATGAGTTGCCAGACTTTGTTTGCAAAATGGCAGTCTACAAACAAATGATCCGAGGTTTCCATGGCTTCTTTGCATAAAGGACATCTGTGTGGACCGGAAATATTTCTTTTCATTAAATTTTCACCAGTCAAGATCTTTTTGTGCATTAGTGTCAAGAAGAATAAATTTACCTTGGGGATCGCCATTGAGTCCCATACCTCCAACCAAAATCTTGCAGGGAGTGGTCTGTCTTTCTGTTATTGTAGAAGAGCGTAGCCTTTGGCTTCTGAGTATGTTCCTGTGGGTCCCCAACCCCAATTGTCTTTTTCTGTCTTATGCACAGGAGCTGCCTCTCGAAGCTCTGCTTTGAGCATTTCAAGTTGCTAGAGGAGGCGATTTGGGACGTTGTCGAATCGCCAATCTGACTAGGAGCAATCATCGTCCCATTTTGATATATCATTGATACTCTGGATTCCTTTGTGGACAAGAAAATCGTGGATTTTAGTCAAGCTGGCGTTTGAAGCAAGGGGCGAATTCCCCATTATCTGATCTATCCAAAGATTGGTTCGTTTGCCATTTCTAGGGATGTGGTACAGATTTTGGGTGAAGAATCGCACCCCTTTGATGCACAATTGCCATAGCAGCGTGGTCTTCTTGCTCATGGCATTTTGAAGATTTCTGATTTTGGCATTTGGAATATATTTATGCATTAACGTTTTGCTGACAGGGTGAGTGGGGTCGCTGTGCATCTTCCACAGGATTTTGCAGCCAAGAGCTATATTGACAAGTGATGGATCTCGGATTTGTAGCCTGCCTTCTCTCAAAGGCCACTTAACTATCTCCCAACTAACCAAATGAAACTTACGTTGGTTCCCTTTCCCACCATGCCACAAGAAGTCTCTCAGTAATTTGTTGATCTGCCCAACTATCGATTTAGGTGCCAGGAGGTAGGACGCTTGATAGATTGGCAGTAAAGAAATGACTGCTTTTATCAGAGTTAATTTACCTCCATGGGTGAGCCAATGTCCTCCCCAGGCATCGATTTTTCCTTTGATTTTTGTTAGAACTCCTTCCCATAGGTTGAATCTGTTTATGCCCAATGATAATGGCAGCCCAAGGTACTGTATATTTTCCCATTTTGAATGCCCTTTGAACCCAAAGGTGCATGCTATCTTTTGTGTTTCGTGTTCTGCTGCATTCCAACTATAGATAACACTTTTCCTTTCACTTATCAGAGCTCCAGAAACCTTGCAGTAAGCTTGAAGAGTGCCCTTGAATGCAGAGGCTACTCTGTTTGAGGCTCCTCCTAGCATGAGAGAGTCGTCTGCGAACAGAGCATGATTTATAGGTTTAATATTCTTCGTTATTCTCAAGCCTGGGGCTGCTCCTATTATCCTTTCCTGCTCCAACTTCCTGCTGAGTGTATCCGCCATTAAAATATACAGAAATAGAGAGAGGGGGCAACCTTGCCTCAACCCCCTCGAAGATTTAAAGAAATCTTTTGGTCTCCCGTTTACCAAAGGGGCTATCCATGGGCCGTGGGTATAGGCTTGTATCAGTTTTACAAACTCTTGCTCAAATCCGAATGAAAGAAGCACTTGATACAGGAAGGACAGCTTTACTCTGTCGAAGGCATTTGCCATATCTAGCTTAATCAACATGCCTTTCTCTTTTCTGAGATTGCTGGAGTGCATAGCTTCCTGAACTTGGATTACATTGTTCAGGATGTGTCTCCCTTTGACGAATCCTCCTTGCGAATCTGAGATGAGCTTGCCCAGCAGAGGTTTTATTATGTTTGCAAGGAGTTTTGCAATTATCTTATAAGAGACATTACATGGGGATATTGGCTTGAATCTGTCGAAGGAGGCAGGGTTTGTTTCTTTCGGGATTAATGGAAGGAAAGTTGAATTGGTGCTGCCTCCTAATTTTGCTTTCTGTAGGAATCCTTTTATCATTCTGATGAGGTCAGATTTGATTATATTCCAGCAGATCCTGTAAAAATGGATAGTGAACCCATATGACCCTGGGGCTTTGTCAGGATCCATGGACCAGATGATTTTGCTGATTTCTTCTTCGTTGGTTGGGCTCAATAGTGTTGTGTTATCTTCTTTTGTGACCAGAGTCGGGATATTTTTGAGGAATTCCTTATTGCCTTCTTCATTATCATCATTCTCTTTGCTGTAAAGTTGGTGGAAATGTGAGACAACAACGACCTTTATTTGGTCTATTCCTTTGCAAAGCTTCCCGTCGTTGGCTGTGATCTCAGAGATGTGGTTCCTGGAGAGGCGGGCTTTAAATTAACAGTGGAAGTAAGATGTATTTATGTCACCAGCTTCCAGCCAAAGGCTACGGGATTTTAGTCTCCAGTATTCTTCTTCATTTCTGAAGGAGCGGTAAGTTTTACATTGGGATACTTGCTCCTTTTCTAGATCTGTTTTGGCAATATCTATTGTTTCCATTTCATTCTGCAGCTTTCTCAACTGCTGCACTAACTCCTTTCTTTGGGTGTTGGTATTTCTTTATGGGAGTTTGCTCCATTCCTTGAGGGATTTTTTTGTTATTTTTAATTTTTGTTCCCAGACAAAGTTGGGAGAGCCAGTAACTGAGGTAGACCATGCCAGTCAGACCGTCTCTGCAAAGCCACTCTTTATTTTCCACAGTGGGCTGAATCTGAACGGGAATAGGCCTAGTTTTTCCTCTTCCTCTAGCAAAAGCAGGATGGGTTTGTGGTCCGAGGTAAGCTTGGGGAGGATGGTTGTGGAGGTTAGCTTCCTTTCCAACAACAAAGTGCATTGGACCGGAAACCTATCCAATCTGGAAAATATGTGTTATTCCCATTTCCTGTTATTAGTCCAGGTGTATAGCCCTTTGCGTGGTTTAAAATCCATTAGGTCCCACTATTGTATCATGTCTTATACTACATAAATCATTTGGTCCTTGCTGGACCTTCTGTTGGCGGGCGAAACTGACCGTCCGTCAACTGGAAGAGTGGAACCGGTCCGGGGTTGTCTAAATAACCCAAGCCGTTTGGAATGAACCACCCTGACGAGTTTAACGGCTCCGTTGGCCGCTCTAAGGTCTTCTATGAAAACCAAAGAGAGAAATGATCTGAGTTAAGTAATCTAACTAAACTAAATAAAACCAACTAAACTATAACTAAATACAAGAAACTAACTAAAATAAAGGAAACTAGAAACTAATAAAACAAAAAAAGGAACTAATATCCTAAGTACAAACTATTCTAACTATTCTATCTACAAACTACTAATTACACTTATAATAACTCAAATCAACTATCTAATTATCAGCTATGATCATTCTTAT
>CBVK0100485386.1:0-18596 GCA_900067695.1 Picea abies
TTTGCAATGTATAAATGTAAAGCATCCCACTCTTGAGAAACTATATGATAAAATAACAATTTAATATCATTAATTAGCTATTGTTAATAAAGGAATAGTTTAGTATAGTTCAATGTGCAGGAATAAAAAATGTAAAAAATCAATATGATAAAATAAAATTGGAAAAATAAATGTGTAATATATTAAATCTACATCAACATCTAATAATTACCTTTCACAGTCCTCATTTTATCTTTCCCCAATAGGATCTCCCCTTGAAATTTGTTGATGGAGTCGAGATGCCAAATGTGAGGCACATTCATATTTTCTACTAATTTAGATAGATATTGACTAATATACACCATGCATTGATATACCATATATCCCTCAACCATAGAACCCTCTGGACATTCTCTTTGTCTAACAAAATCCTTTAATGACTTCAATTGCCTCTCCACCATGCACATCGACCTTGTGTGTACTCGTCCACATAATTAAATCTCCTAAACTTGGTGTATGAGGTAGTGTTCTTGTGCATTGAAAAATGATGGAGGTAGATATTATTGCATTTGATACATTATTCGGGGAATTTCTCTCTTCCAATACCTTGTATCTTTTTTATGGATTTATTTTGATGATAGCCACCTAAAAATGTCGATGCTATAAAATAATATCAAGGCATACATAAATTTGCAGATAAAACATAATATGTCAATAAGTTCTGCTACAAATCACATAAAAAGTACATTTTCCTTATAAAACATTAATTACCTCATGTATTTTCCAAGTACATAAATAATTTGTTTTATGTTGTTGTCAAAGTGGTCTGGGAGAGATAAAGGTAGAACATACTGTAACAAAAAACAAATAATTATTATTTGTTTCAAAAAAATGTGTACCAATAAGGAAATATATTATAACCTACTAATTACCTTAATGAATGTATGCCAGTCATGTGTTTTAACCCCACCAAAATCACCTTTTTTCAATAAGATATTTTGTATGTTCGACAAAAACCCCGTCGGAAACCTAATTTTTCAAATGACCTCTTTTACAATATTTCTGTGTTTCTCCGTCAATAACCAAGGAAGACTAGTATTTTTTTCACGATCATCACCATTAGAATTAATAATAACACTTTGCAATGCGTGATTAGCTTCCTGGATGTCACGACAAATCTTTCCAATTCTCTCTTTGTCGGTCCTTCTATCTAATATTCGCCATAACAATTATGTTATGTTCTTCCCTATATGCATTGTATCAAATAGATGAACTATTTGTAGGTGCTCGTAGTATGGAAATCTACTAAATTGCATCAGGTATCTTTTCATTCCTCGTGGAATCCCATTCGTTCTTTAACGACATTCATGAAACTAACACTAATTAATCAAACAAAATGAAATTAATACTAATGAAATTAACCAAATATTTATATAATATGGCATACATAAATAATTATCATACCTTGATGATTTCTAATATATTCCAACTTCCATAGGCGAGGTATCATTCTTCATGGTTTTTTTCAATTCTCTTCTTTACCATTGAATTTTTCTTTGTCTGTAGTTCGATAACTATGGTTCTTAGGTAGAAATTGTCTATACTCATCAAACACTTCCTTTCCTAAACTCCTCGAACGAAGAGATTTTATCTTGGGACCACAAACTGGGCATGCAAATTTACCCTTTATTTGAAGACGTACAACATATATGAATTAATGTAGCGAATTAGAGTTACAATTTAAAATAATGCATGATATTTTCAATAAATATATATAATATTAAATCACAAAATAAATTAACAATATACCACAAAAATGTGATAACCCGAGAGCATCATGAATTGTCCATGATAGTATTCCATGGAATTGAAATTGTTTTTTCCCTATTGGTCTAGAGATGTCATACATAGTGACGCCAGCGCATAACTTCAACAACTCATCGATAAGAGGCTCAATATATATGTTCATATATTTAACTTGGTACTTACCTAATTGGTTCAACATACTGCATGATTAATTATCTTATCTAGATGTTGTTTTATATAAAAGAAATAATTACCATGCACGAAACAAATAAATGAAATATTTTGTCATACTTTAAAGCAAATAAAAGATAATTAAATACCTGGAACAATCATTGCTAATATTGTGTGCTCTCTCTTGATCGACATCCAAGGAGGAAGGTTACTTTTTATAACAAAAACATACCACACTAAGTACGTAGAACGAAGCTCTCCAAATGGATTGACACCATCAGTTGCCAACGAAATTCTAACATTACGAGGTTTTTCTTTAAAAATTGGCCACTTTTATTCGATGTACTTTAATGCAAAACCATCTGCAGGAATTCAAAGAACATCGTCTCGACTTCTGTTCTTTGCATGGAAATCCATAAGCTGTGCTATATTTTAGCACCTGAACAACCACTAGAAACGTGGAATTATCGGAATATAACAAAGAAATTTGTGAGGTACCTTCTTTGATGCTTTATCGGTTCGATATCTACTTATTTGACATTGCGGGCATTCATTTTCTAATGCATATTATCCATAGTATATGATATGATCATTAGGAAATGCATCAATATCCTGATACTCCATTCCAATTTATTTCATAATCACGGATATTTCTCGATATGTGCATGGAGAAATATTTGACGTCGGTAATAGAAATTCACCTAACAATCTACAAAATTCAAAACAATAAGTAAATGTAAACAATATTAATCATCAATATCACATCCATACTAATTTACAAATTAGAAAACAATAGCAATATAGGAAAAAGTTGAACCTTTTAAGTATTTGTGAACATGCAGGCATAAATATTTGACAAATTAAATACCTTAGTGTCTGTGTGAGGCATGTGTTTGATAAACCATTCAAAACCTTCAAGTTCACCAACAACAATATAACATATATAAGATTTGTTGTTGAGTCTTCATAAAGAAGTTGACGTGACTTTTTGAGTAGAGGATCAACATCATGACTATCATCTTGGTTGTCCTCATCCATTGGAGCAAATGTGTCTTGGATCAATATATGTATCTCCTATTCCTGATTTGAATCACTAATGTTATCTCCATCCATATCATCATTAATAACTTGATCAACAGCTTCAATATTCCGATCTCAAAGTTCATCACCCCGTAAAAGAGTATGTATTCTAGTACTTGACAAATAACTCTCCGGAGGTCGACATTTTGGGGGCATCATCTATATATTTAAAAACAAGGTAGAAAAGTTAGTGTGTATACAAAATATAAATATATCAATAAGAAATATTACTAAAATTCATGACATGATGACTATTACAAAGAATACATTAAATATTGAATCCTCTTACCAAGGGATGATATTCATAACCCCCTTCAACGTGCCCCTTCTCCCTACAATGTCTTTCAGTTCTTGCTATTAGAAGTCTTTTTCTTTGAAATCCCCTGCAATCATAGCAAGGGCAATAACATTTTCCATCGCCCCTTGCCTCTAATGTTGATCTTAACCGAGAAAGCTTCATGTCATTTTTGTTCATAGTGACAAATCTTTGTACTGACAAGTAATTGTCTTACCTACACCATACCAAACAATAAGTTGTCAAATTTTTATATTTTAGCTACTCATTTCGACTATGATATGTTTATTTACAGTGACCTACAGTCCTCACAATTATTTCTTCTAAGACATTTCGACATGCTTTATTATTATTATTATTATCGATTAACTATTAAGATCGATATGCTTCAATTTTTACTTTAGAGTAGTGTGTACTGAATCACCATGGAAAATATTACACACCATTTAATGAAAGTGGTCAAAATTTCTCAAACTTGAATCACTCGACACCATACACTAGCCTCTAAGTTGTTTTGTAGAGAAAATGTCAATCTTTGAAATTCACCAGTAAAAAAAGAATTCCATCCACTTGTCATCCACAATTGGGTTTGGTTGGTTTAAATTATGACGTGTTGATTTGAAGCTACATACAATGGTCACAATTTTATGCTACTTACAGTGGTCATGATTTTATTTTCTAAGATAGTTTGGCATGTTCTCATTTTTCATTGTTTGACTAATAGATTTCATCATGTTATTGTAAATTTCATCATGAAATTGTTATATTTTAGCTACTCATTAATAGTGTATAAAAAAGTTACATCAACTACAAACTAGAGTTAATCACTACATCTAGAATTGCGTGTGATTATAAAAAATTGAGAGAAACAATATCACATAAGAATACAATGTTATATGACTAACCTAACCTAATACTAGACTAAAAATATGACATTAATATATAGGCACAACATCATAGAAACACAAAAGTTAGAGAGCTAACAAGGTCGCTAAGGGATAAGATTAGACCTAAGAGGATTTTTCTTCCACTTTCTATTTCAAACATTAGTCAAATCGATAAAGCTATTATGAGTTGGTGGTTTTGTAATAAGGATTAAATTTACATAAGGAATTGTAGGCTCATGAAATTAATCTAGATTGAATATAATGACATCCATTTTTATTGTTTGAATTGACTTATTGATTGAGTAATTTTCCTTCTTCTTAAAATACTTCTTCGGAAAATATATTTCTTAATATTTTACATGAATTTCCATAGAATATACTAACTAGATCCGAAAACCAGTGACATAAATATTTTGAAATATGGTACTGCACATATAATATATTATCAAAGAAAAAACAAATTACATGAAATTTCATTTGAACAAAAAATTACAAGTTAAATGAGTACATAAATAAAAAAACATATTATCCTTGCAAGTTCAAAATCCGAGCTATGTAGATCGAGAATTGGATTTGTTCAACCAATGGGTGACAAAAAAAATAAACAACTCAAACAAAATCCACGAACAATATCGCAACTATAGCAAATGTGTTACAAATTCTCTTAAAGTTAGGTATATATAGATCGACTAACATCGATATAGTGACAGAAATGCCTGAGTTGACCCGCAAAAAGTCAACTAGCCATTGCAAGCCACTTGTGTTCGCAGATGTTTTTTGAGGTATGCAATAATGGTCGCTATAGTGACAAACTTTCGTGGCAATAGCGACGAAAATCCCGTCCAATTTAAAATAAAAATGAAAATAATGGAAATGTGGAAAAATTTCATGGAATAATCCACCCATATGTACTAGTGATATATATATATATATATATATATATAACCAAATTACTATCGTATAGATTAATAGTGGATCATATCCACCTTTCAATATTAGACCTATTTATACATTATGAAACAAACTTCGTTGGCATATTATGGGATGCTAGTCGATTTAATCCACGGTCCCTTTTTAAAAGAAATGTATGTGTTTAAATTCGACTCCTACCATGACTCTTAGACTTGCATTGAAACTTTTGATGAAAATATTGATTTCCATGCACATCCAACCACTCATACTCACCTCACTGTCTAGTTAACTACTCCAGACCAAACACGGTGTTAACCTTTAGCTTATCCAACGTTTAAATGGATTTGACATTAATGCAAGTTGATTTTAACAACTAAATGAGGATTCGACCAAGATTTGTGCCATCAAACTTACAATTGTTTATCTGACAGTACCAACAGGTTTTTAATTCCATATGGAAACTAGGTTTGTCCTCTACCCTTGTTCATTGCACCAAATAGATAGGGTTTGAATGTAGAGCCATTTTGTTTGACCTCTATCTGATTGATATTATTTTCTATGCTCTTGCAGTTCAATAGCTTTCGCTCTTAAGATGAGATGAGCCCATGATTCTAGGTAACCAATTATTCCAATGTTGTTGTAATTAATGGATTATATAAATTATATCTCTTTGTTTTTCTATGTAAATTTATCATCTAACATCTCGACCTTAACTGTCTGTTGTTACAATTCTCTTATGGATTTGAGATGGAAACTTTGGCAACCTTTGAACCATATTCATTTCCAACCAACAAAAGTAATTATTTACTACTTAAAGAACTTGGTTTCTTTGCTCGTGATAATGCATTCTAGTTTCCTTTAAAATGTTTAAATGATTACTACTTTTTCTGAGGAGAATTCAAAGTTGTGTTGGGTAGCAAACCTAGAACTATACTACAACTTTTTCCCTCTTGTTTAATAGGTAATGGTTATATCTTATTGGTCTCTAGAGTTTCACTTGCACTCTATTCGATACTCATAAATGTTTAATTATTTTTAATCTTATGGATGTTTTGTTTGTAGGGTCATTGACGGACTTCAACATATTCCCTTTCGTTTGGAACACAAAGAAGTAACCTGGTACCAACGACTTCAACCTTTTTACATCTTTGTTAAGTTTTTTACTCCTTTATTATAGCACAATGCCAAGAGTATTAACTCCCTAAAAAAAATTAAGAAAACACTATTTCCAAGCCTCTGGGATTGTATGAGGGTAACTCTTCCTAGATTGTTTTCACCACGACGCTAATTTATTTCCTAGGTCAAACAATCAACAATATTATGTTTCCCATTAGGGTTTCAATACATATTTGGAAATTATTGTTTTATTTATTTATTTAAGTCACTATTTAAATATTTATAAAGAAAATCTCAGATTCAAACCCTACAGTTTGATTCTTTTGTTGGCATAATCTTTTTTTCTATTGTTGTTTCCTTAATATTGTTATAAATGGGTTTCACTCCGGCGAGTGTATTGTCATGCCGAGTCGAGCTCATTCTTAGCAGATCAAACTCGTACTTAGTCTCTTTTTAATATTAAGAGGTGCCCTCTTTTGTTTTAGTCAACGCTACAAAATTTTGAGGTCATAAAGTTATTTCTTGGTTGGAAATTCAGATTAATACTTCCCTATGTTATTTTGAAACCCTAGTACTTTTTGTTATTATATTAATAGTTGCAATATAGTTGAAATGAGATAAGAGTTCAATATCTATCATTAAGGTTTTAAAGAAGAATAAAAGTATGTGTTTTCCTTTTTTTTATCATATATTGTTCGAAATGCAGTATCATACATATATTTGGAGCAAGCTATTTTGAATATAATTCCATGCACATAATAGTTCAAGAAATAGACACAAGTCTACATTATCTGTGTTGTATATAAACTATATTCTTTTTAATACACATACATTTGCTATTGTAATAAACATTGTAAATTTTACAATTTTTTCCTACTACAATATAATAAATAATAACATAATATAAATAAATAACATAAGGAACATATATGGGCCTGCTTCAATAACTAGAAACAAATTAAGTAGAGAATCAACTTTTCCTAACCATAGACACAAACAATCAATGTTATTTTTTCTTGTCACCCCTGAGCCAAAATTATTAATCCATAGGGACTGAAAATTGTATAACCTTTTCAAGGTATCTCAGAGTTTGATTTTTTGTTAGAACGATCAAACTATATTTCCTCACAACTACTTAGCGATGTCCTAGCTCATAAAATACTTGTATATATTATCTTACTTAGGTTGTTTTCAATCTAGCCTCAACCTTAACCTTAGGGAATCTTATTTTCCTAACTTTGTGCTAGATTTTTCCCTCACATCCCACATATTTGGAAGTATGGTTCCACTTGTCCCATGGACAATAATTCACTCTGGTGGTTTTTATATTTTTTCACTCACCCATGGAATAATGATTTACTCTTTGTAACGCGATTCTCTAATCTGTTTGTTTGTTGTTAATAAAATAAATTATTAAAAATAATATTTACAAAAATATTCATCATCAATGTTTATGATGATTCCACATAAGTCTTTTCCAAAAATTTCACAAGATAAGCTAGAAAGAAATAAAATGTTTAAATGTTTATAACTAAGGGACATTACATCCCATCCCCCTTGAATTGATGATCCAAATTTTATGAGCAGAACGAAATGACTATAGATTATTAACAGGTGCTTAACACAAAATAACAGAGATACAGTAAAACTGGTTTTCTATTCAATAAGGAAATAAGTTGAAACTGTAAAATGCAGCGGAAACAAGCTTGCTAGAATTTTGGTGGCTTATCTCTGAGAAGAGATGTGACGACTGCGCTCATTCACAAGAAGATGATTACAATGAGGCTCTGAAGGCCTTTGTACAATAAACAGAAATGCCAAAAACTCTAGACATCCAAAAACCTAACCCTAGGGGATGAAGCGCCAAAAGTCATGTGGGCCCCCTTTGGGTAAGTTAATACATCAACTTCCTAGGGTCGTAACTTTTGCATATGATCTCCGTTTTAGGCGTATGATATCCCGTTGGAAAGTTATCGTTGAGGAGATTCATTTTGGGGGTTAAGTCATGCCTTTGATTATAATTGAGAATCTTGATCCCGAAAAACCTTCATGTAGGCCCTCAAAATGGCCCTGGAAGTTAAAACTGCTAAAAATAGTAAATTGCCAAAATTGTCAGAAAACTATTTTGAACTAGTTGGAAGAGGTGGATGGACGTCGATATCCACCAGGATCAATTGAACACCATCCTCGGTGTTCCTATATGAGCATATCAACTTTATAACATGAATGGATATATTTTTTTCATGGCTTATTCCATTTCTCAAGTAGCTTCCTTAGGACTAAAGTGTCTCCACTACACTTTAACCTGAACAATAGATCATGTTATTCACCCATAAAAAAAATTATGTCCTGGGGTAAGGATTCTAAAATTAGTGAAGGCGCTAAACAGTTTGGAGGCATAACAAATTGGAAGCAAGGTTAAAAATGGCATAAAGCAATTAAATTTGGCGAAAAAAGTTAAACTAGATCGGGCCCAAAACAACCTTGATCACGATCCATAAAAATAGACGGCAATGAAGCATTGTGGAGTTTGAACTTGTGTAGGGTATAATTAACAAGGGTTGTCACACAATCAAAACTACAGTTTCTATCGAGGATTATGTGTTAGTGTCAGATTGATTGCGGAATGACAAATGAGTTGTTCCAAAACCACCAATCCACATCTTCGCAAATTTGAAAAGTGTAAAATGTCGATTTCACATTTTCATTTTTTATTATTTTCAAACACGAGAACCATTGGAACACTGTCGCGACCGCCATTTTCTGTTGCAGACCAACTTTATACCATTACAACTCACTTCCAGGTATTTTTCTCATTGTTATGGATCCCATAGTATTGTTAGTAGTAGAGAAAGATCATGAAAGTAATGAGGAAACCCTAATTGACATAAATGCATATGTATTTGATCACGATATCAATATTTCCCCCATTTATGTGTCTCAAAGCAACTTGCTGATATAAAGGGAAAGAGTATTCCATTTTTAGAAGCAGTCCAGGCCTCCATTGTCCCATATGATCTCAATGTTTCTTTCTTGTTTCTTGAATTCGTAGGTTGGTGCGTTGAGCAATATTCCCATTCAGAAAGGGTAATTTTCAATAAACAATGATCTCAAGGCCTATGCAGAATAAATAATCTGTCAATTCAAAAGTCAATCAATATAGCAGAAGAATTTTCCTTTAATTATGAGTCATTCAATGAAAAAAAAGTGATTAGGAATTACAAAGAATTTCAGTCAGAGCTCAAAATTCAATTTCTACAAAAAATCATTAAACCTGAAAAAATGTCAGAGATTCTGTCCTTACCAATGAATATCAACATGATGGTCATTGAATTTCAGTGGGTATGTTCCCTATTGATTCAGGTCCTCGGTCTAGATAGTGACAAATATGTTGTTGAATTCATGTTGGGTTTCCTTTTGATTTTTTTCAATTCAGAGTCTTGTCATTCAGTTCGAATTAATTTTGATCAATTCATAGTTGATACCATTCACAAGAAGCTAGTGAATTTCCCCTCTTTCAGACATTTCAAATACTATGCATGTCTGTTAAAGATTTTCTTAGCAAACAACCATGGAGAAATCCCTGGAGCAACCTTTGTATCTGCTAAATGTAAAAGAATCACTTTTCTCATATTCATCAACAAGGTCATGTCAAGAATCTATTCTCTAATTTTCAATACAAGTTTACCCACAGTTTTGGAGGACATGAAGATTCACCTGCAGCCAAATCCAGAAAATAGAGTAGGAGACTGGGTACATTTATACATTCAACAATGATTTGGGTATATGGTTTCCATTAGTCTCCTTATTTGTTACCTGTTTTCCTAACTCCCAGGATTTTTTATCTTGAGTTCATGAGGTAGAGAATCATCTTTCAGACAAAGAACTTCATCAAATTGCACAGAGTCTCTAACATTAAATTTCCCTTTTTTATTGGTCCTTTTTTTGTTAAGTCCAGATCATGTTTATCACAGGTTAAGGAAAAACTCAAAGACTTTGGTTTTTCATAAATACAAGGAAGAAGATATTATCCACATCAGATCATATCCAATAGAAGACAAATGAATAAAAATGTACCTTATGAACATGATAATGTGGAAGGATTGGATAAACTAGCTAATCTGGTAGTGTGTATTGATGTGGAAGAACCATTGCAACAAGTAGAAACACAACAAGCTCCTCAAAAGTTGGTGATTAAAATTCCCAAAGCTAGCTTGTACAACAAAAGAAGCATTTCAAAAACTATGGATATTGATGTTGAACAAACTGCTAAAAAGAAGATAAAAATTGTTTATCCAAAGAAGATTGTAGATTTGGAAGATGAAGGACCCAAAGATCAAGTGAATTTCAACACTATGGAAAGTGGTACCATTATTGTATAAATTGAGCAAATCATTCATCTTCAAAGTGAAGGCATCTCAAGATACTTTCACAGTCAAAAATATTATTTTGACAAAGCACCTGATATAGCCTATCAGTCAAGAGAGGACTTGACTAAACAATATGCTGAAAAAATAAATGTGGTTTTGGGCGAAATGAGAGATTTGTTTCCTAAAGTGGAAAAAGTTTGTCAATAGAAAGCTTCCTTGTTCACTGTGAGAGATACTGAAAATAAAGATTTTGATTTTGCAGTTGCATAGGAGGATAAAGTGTCAGAGATTAAAATCAAATATGACAATATAAGTTCCCCTAACAAAGTGAAATTCCATAAGTAGACCAATGATTTGTTGTATTCTTATTATTTGAGTTTATATTTGAAAAAATCAAATATGACATCCTTAGTTAAAAAATTAGAAGAATAATTAATACAGGAAAAATCAGCCAACAAAGCTTGGCAAACTCAAATTAAAAGGCTTGAGTCTGAAGGCCCCCAAGGTTTAAAGTCTTTATTAGATGAAAAAGATAAAATAATTCATATTTTGAAGAAAAAGTTGAAGATTCCTGCTACAGAACACCCACAGACAATAGAAATGGTATCTTTAGAGCAGGAAAAAGAAACATTTCAGAAGGGAGAACTGTATTATAAATATAAGATTTTTCAGCTGGAAAAGGAAAATAGGGAATGGTCTCAAGAAAATATAGATTTGGCGACTAGATCCATGGTATAATCCCCTGCTACAGGAACTGGATCAACCACTGAGTACATTGTTCTGGATATGTCACAAGTCATTCTAAAAGAAGAAGGGATCAAAGGGTTAAATGAAAACATGGAGAAATTGGAGCAGGAAGTGCACACAAATGATGAAAATATATCCCAAGTTCAAAAGGAAAAGGTAGTCTTGTAGGAGAAGATTAATAAATTGAATTCAAGATTGAGAGGTAAAGGTCTGCTGCAAGGAGATAAACATATCATATGGGATTCTATAGTTGTTGAGGCTACAAAATTTAGATGATATTTGAATTTCATAAGTGATAAAGATAATATAGGAATCACAACCATGCATAGATGCACTGTTGTTAATGAGACTTTATCCAAAAATCCATCTGAATGGGAACAAATTTCCATTAATATTCTCAAATCAGTTCCTCCTGTAGATATTCATACCATTGGGGTAAAATATAGAACTACATTGATTATCTGGGCCAGAAGGATTATTACAAAACATGATCTTTTGAAATCAGTTCTGAATAAAGCAATATAGATGGAACAAAGTGTGCAAAATTTCAAGAATTTATTTGAAGAATTGTTCATAAAGGTGTTGAAGTCATTTCCTGCTTCTGAAATTTATCTCCCCTTTTCTATTTCCTGAATTCTTCTCCCCCTTTCTTTTCCCTCTTCTACAGTTACCCATTTTTTCCCCTTTCTTTGTTCCCTCATACTATCCCTCTCTAGCTCTACACTTGGTCACATTTTTAAGACCATGAGTTCCTGAGTTGGTATCCTTACGGTTTCTCATATCCATATATAACTTCACATCACAAGTCTGACAGACCTTTTTGTTGTTCCATAATTATCCAATTCTATGACCACGAGTTCCTAGGTTGGCGGGATTCAACTTTCATGCTCCCATGTTCCGTGATATACACATTGCACCAAAAGGTTTCACGATCTACATTTTGATCCCCTAACTCCCCAAGATACCAAGTCTCATTCCACCTACTTGAGTCCATCCAACCACTATATTGTTCCATACTTAGCCAATTTCGCACCTTATACCATTGCATACTCGCAGGTTCACAAAATATATCAAATCATATTTTCCTCCCATTCATACCCACCACCCTCATGCCCTTCCCAATGCACATTTAATATGCTTTTAATGATATTAAATTACCATACATGTTCGAAAGGATGGTCATTAATAAGCAAAAGGCTCGAGGAGATCTCCTATTAAAACACATTAAAGCAGGATTTACAGAGGATTATATTATCCCCCTTCAATGTTCATTTTAAACATAGTCTGGAGTAGGGGAACATTATCGTCAACTTATGGAAGCAACTCAATAACAATTATGTGGATATAAATTGAATATTTTCGAGCATGAGGATAAAAATTTTTAGTCATCCAGAGCATATTCCTACTACTCATCCCCTTCTGCCCAGAAGGAAGTAATCTGAACGTCTGGAATTGCGTGCGCATGTTGTGTTCCAAAAATATTTGACTATAAGTAGTTGGTCACATGGTGCACTGAGAGATATATTCCAAGCCTGTGGATCATTCAATTGCGGGACCATTCCCCTATCTCTCTATCGCCTTAGGTATTACGTAAGATGTTGAGACTTCTCGAGCCAATGATCACCTTCAAGGGTGAATATTGCAAGGAGTTCTTAAAGAAGCATGGCAATGGATTGGACCTCTTACCTAAATTCCTAGAGAACCCAACAACCATCCCCGAGGACATCACGAGATTGCAAGTTGGATCATTTAAAAATCCCTTGCGGGAAATTGCATGGCTTTTTAAGAGGATAATAGGACAAGAAACTACATCCAGCATCTACCGGTTGATTCTTTAAATTCTATATTTTACGGTCAAAGAACATGTCGTATTCGATTGGGGTAAGTTGATTTCCATTGAAATATCTTCCCAAATATCACAATACAAGAAGGAGAAGAAATTCTTTATGTCATCTTATTTGGTTTTCGCGATAGCACATTACTGTCAGTTCCTGAGATTATTTGTGTGTAAGAAGGTAATCTGTGAATTCGACCCGATAACCTTCTGGTATCAAACATTATGGAGGAACAAGGACTCCCAACATTTTTATGAATATTTTAATGATTTTGTCTTAGTTTTTAAAGACTTGTTGTTTGGAAAGGACAGTCCTTGGATGTTTGA
Organism: Picea abies; assembly: GCA_900067695.1. Taxonomy (NCBI): domain Eukaryota; kingdom Viridiplantae; phylum Streptophyta; class Pinopsida; order Pinales; family Pinaceae; genus Picea; species Picea abies. The sequence goes on from CBVK0100485386.1 coordinate 13,525, forward strand.
CCAGGAAAGTAAGTTATTTGATAGGAAGGGGACACTAGAACAAATGGAGAATTATAATGTTATAAGGATTTTTGGTTCCAAGGAAAATCCTTCCTTTCCTCCGTGCCACATATCTGACAAAATGTTTGTTGTTGAAATAACAAGGCAATACAACTATTGCTTGTATTTTTTCCATGAAAAGAGAAGAAAACAATTCATACCTCTTCCATGGAAAGTTTGTGATTTCATATCCATAAATATGAACAAGATTGATGAATTCACGAGCCACTTCCACAACCTCAATTTAAAATATGTTGAAAGAGTAAAAGGTTTCGACCTTAGCAAAATATTTGTAGAACATTTATTGTCTATTGGTTTCAACAATTATTTCATTAATTCTATCCAAAATGAAGACAAAGACAATATATCAGGAACTCCCCCTTGTGACACCGGTGACCTGGAAACAATACTCAACACCAATGAGTCATACAAGCAGAGAGGAAAAGGTTCGGGTGAGAAAAGTGCCCAATCCCCGATCATCATTCCAAAGAGTACAACATCTCGGAGCAATGCTCCAACAACCTACCAAATTAAGAAAGTAACCCACAATTCTTCAGGTGGAGGAGGATATAAGAACCCTCCTTCAAGAAAAATTGAAACTTATCACAAAATTCCCTTGAGGAAGAAAATAAAACACATAGTGCAAGAAGAAGAGGGACCTCGAGGTGAAAGCAACATCCACAAATTCTCCCTCGAGGATATGGAATTCAAAATTGACATCAAAAAAGTGTTCCCCAATGTCAACCAACTAGAGAACACTGCTCACCAGAACCTTTAGATGGAAATAATTTAGAGTGATACCTTCAACGAAGAAGAGTCTTTTTTATTTCAGAGCGTTGTTTTTAACAGGGAGTCCACAAATTTGATTATTGAGAAAAGATATGTAAATAATAAAAAGGGGAAATCTCGTTCAGAGATTAAGCTATGGAACATGTGGCCTTCCCAAATTTCCCAAATTCACCAAGAAACTGGAGATGCTCTAGATAATTCTATTGGAGGCCTTGAAGCAAAGAATTTCATGTTAAAGGAGTGAATCAAAGAATTGGAGGAAAATTCAATGTCTCTTCCAATACTTGCTAGTCCTTTAGTAATGATCGAGCCTACCACACCTATAGAAAAATTAAAAGGATCGGCAAGGCTTCTCACATCATACTGGGGCTATGTGGAGAAGAATATAAAGAAAATAATGGAATTAATTATAGAGGCTTAGGAGATATCAAAGAGCATGGTCTCTTTTGGAACGATAGAACATGCTTTTCATGAATATTTATAGGCAAATTTGAAAAATGAGGAAGGTTTTTACCTCGATGTGGTTGTACCATTTGGTTTTAAAGTTAACAATATGACAAAGGTGAAAAGAAGAGATGAGGATCTCCCTTTTCTGAACCAGATAAAACAACTAAACGCATGATGGAAGGAAAAGGTTAAAAACTTGAATATTATTGTCCAAGCATGTAGCCAGGCCATAACTAGAAGAGAAGAATTATTCAAAAAAAAAACTGAGATAGATCTAGATGGGAGCACCAATGAGGTCCAGGACCCCAAATTGATACTCAACTTGTTTTTCTTAACCAAGAAAGCATTTGATGAACAAGTTGAGATATTAAAAGGGTTATCATTTGAAAAATTCTATGACATTCTTGAGTATAGTGAAGATGACGTGGGAAATGGCTAGTTGATTATTTGATTAAAAATCAAGATATTGAAGAAGCTTTGCAGAACATTTCTATTGATCTAAGGGACTTGGAAGGAGAGCTCTTCAATATAAAAATATGGCATGAAATAAAGGTGGTTCCAATGAGAAGCTACACCGAGGAGTGGTTTAAAAAGGTTGTTGACAAACTTACCGATGAAGGGAAAAGGATGGTTGAGATGGTTCCTGTAATCGTCGATGAAAGACATAAAATGAAATCAGTGAGAAAGTGAAAAGCATGAGATACCATCATAGAAAGTTCATACTGATTACATCTTTTTGTCTTTATCAAGTTCTTCAGCATATACACTAGTATATATATCAACTATGTTAATATAGTGACATATTATATGTTGGTATATCCATGAAACTTTGTTTTCCACTGGCCTCCATAGGTCCATACCAAGTTTTCCTGCAACTCAAGCATATGTGAGGTTCACATGGACAATTGTTATGTCCATGTGCCCTCTCCTCACTGCACTCTACTCTAGGGGTTGAAGATCTGACCCCTCTATCAATGTCATCGGTAAGCACCTCCTGTCGAGATAGTGCAACAAATATACCATGTTGCACTAGGCTCCGATTCAAGAATGATAGATCTACTTATACCTGATGCAAGCCCTCTACAACAGGAGGATGTTGGGAAGGGGTGTTAAACCTTCTCCTAGAGGGATGAGGACCAACATGGGATCACACCTAGCATGCTCTTGGTCCTATGTAGACCCTCGACCCACCCCTTGGAAGTCACCAATGTCTAATTAGTTCACATGGTGACCCAAAACAAATTATTTCCATTTTATAAATTTTCTCAAAAAATATAAAGGCACCTCCTTGTTATTGCAAGCATGTGCATCAAATACCACAAACCACCTATCCATCTAGTTTTGAAGGATTTTTGGGTGGATGCAACAATAAATACAAATGTTTTTCTTACTGATGGGTGGTTGTTGTACAGATTGAGGATCAATAAAAAAGTACATCATATCTTATTTTGCAATACCCATGTCTCTAACTTGGATTCTATCCAGTCAAGTCTTGTAAAACTCAAACTTTCTAGACTTGTATTCAGAAATAGAAGTTAATTTCCCTTGGGTACTTGCAATATACCTCATAATGACATCCAATGCAACACATACTTGTGTATGTAGAATGTCAAAAGAGCAGGCTACTCGTATCGCTGCATCGGTGCTGGAGACAGACACTGATGCATATATCGGTGTAGCAACTGCAAAACATCATACAACAAAATAACAAAATAAATACATAGAATACTATATAAATATATAACAATGAAGAACATACATATGGTGAAAATACTAACCTCCTCCATGAAGCTATGTTTTCCACTCGCCTCCATAGGCCCATAACATGTCTGCCCGCAACTCAAGCATTTGTGAGGTTCACATGGATGACTGTTATGTCCTTGTGCCCTCTCCTCACTGCACTCTACTTTATGGGTTGAAGATCCGACCCCTCTATCAATGTCATCGATAGGCACCTCCTGCCGAGATAGCGAAACAAAGCTACCATGTTGCACTAAGCTCCGATTCAAGGATGATAGAGCTACTTGTTGATGTTTGGACAACATTGAGAAGACATTTTTCTAGATTAATAATTAAATAATATATATAATAAGTAAATGATAATAAAAAAATAGTTATTGATTATCCAAGGGACACGTCCCTTCATGGATGGTCACCATATGTTCTCTATATATGGAAAACTCATCATTGTAATAATCAATCAATATCAAATATACAATATTATCTCATATAGAAAAATCAACATGGTATCAGAGCAGGTTTGAGCTTGAATCCCTCATGGGAGGGCCCAATAAAATAAGAGATAGCTTGTGTTTTGTGAAGACTTTTTTAAGAATGTAATATGTATTGTTATGACCTCATTGGAATGGATGGTGCAACCAACTTGGACTTGATTTTTGAAATTAATAAGAAGAAACTTTATCAAACGTTTCATTTGTAGATGAAGAAGTTCAGATACTGAATTTTGGATCGAACACCAAGATTATCAAATTTGACTGAAAGATAGAAAAGAGAGATACTAATTCAATGCATAATCATACATGATATTTTATAAATATATACTTTTCATTATTGGTGTTCGATCAAGGCTGATCTACAAAGTCCATATTGGCCAGGATTGGTCTAGTGGATGACTTGTTCCCGCAGGTAAGAGACTAGAGATACTTGAACAGGTATGTGTTGTTGGACGATTGTTCATGACACATTCAACTTACTACTTAGGGAGCTAATTCAACGAATTAGTCCAAGGAAAGGAGCCATCCACTACTTACTAATAATATAATAATAATATATAGATAAGGTAAAATAAAGTGATAACTAAGGAAGGAGTTCTAAGATTTGTTTAAGGGGGGAAAACTTTAAGAGTAAAAAAGTGAAAAGAAGAAGAAGAGTAACAAGAAGGGAAAACAAACCTTTTTCCAAAATTAGTCATTCTTGGTCTCTTTGTTGATTTATTAAGGGGAGCCAACTGTTGCTTACTTCCAATCCACCATCTTTGTTTATGCTATTTGGATGCTTGATTATCTCTATGGCTTCTCTAATACGTCGTTTGTAATAGTGGTTTGCTTTTGCAAGGATCTCAATAATACTATGCTCTCATTATTCCTTAAGTTTCTAGGGGCTTCTTTCTCCTTTCTTCTCAAATTTCTCTTTCGTGGTTTCACCATTCTTAGAACCCTAGTGCACTCTTGTCGAATAGATTCTTTGTCTTCGTCATTTAAATTTGTAATGTTGTCCTCTATATTGTAAATAATGTTTTTTGTGGGGATGGTTTTTGGGGTTACAAAAAGGCCCAAACATTTCTTTAAAATGTTCATTTCATCATTGCTAACTTCATGGTTGGACAGGTTAACCACTTTTATGGAGTCATTCGTCGAGTTGGTGTTATGACTCTTCGTTGAATTGATGTTATTGATCTCATTCAACAGCCTTTCAAGCTTATTTTTTTGTCTATCCTTAACCATGTGACTTTCCTTCTGTGCTTTGAATAGTTTAATATATAATTGAGCATAAAGATTAAATAAATATTATAGATTTATATTGTATTTATGAATAATAATAATAATAAACTTTAATATATAATTAAGCATAAAGATTAAATAAATATTATAGATTTATATTTTATACGAAGGTATACATATCCTACCACCCTCTAGATTTGAACTTGTGAGATTTTAGGAGCAAACACATGTTCTTAACCATTGTACCCACTCATATTGTACTATATAAATTATGTAATTATATATATTATATCAATTTAATAGATTATTTAATTTGATATATGTGAGATCGGAAGA
>CBVK0100485387.1:0-18596 GCA_900067695.1 Picea abies
GTAAAAGACCTCTAAATCAGGAAGATAATCAGGCTCCACAACCAATAGTCCCATCCTTCTTGGGTATGATTATGAGTGGATAATGATAGGTGACCCACAAGATCAGGTTCTTGGTCGAACTAATCCCTACTCCAATAGTTGTGGCAACTATTTCTTCACTTCATTTGCTTCCACAATGGATTGTCTATATTATCCAATATTGGGTAATGGGGAGTCAAACAAAAACTGTATCTCATGCTCCACTTCCCTCTTAGGTGATATCCCTTTAGTATCTTGGAACATTCCTCTACATTCTTGTAGAAATTCCTCCAAATGCTATTTTTTCTCCATAGTACATCCCTCCAAGGATTCATTTACCCTTACCAATTCATCACCTAGTTGATTCTCTCTTAAGAAAAGCAACACATATTTCTTATTAGAACTAATAATTTTTTTGTATTGGTTGGCATTTACTAGTGAGATCTTCGATTTACCTTTGTGTGCATTTATGATGTAGGAATTCCCATCCTTGATCAGGCGATACTAGTTTTATCTATGCATGAATATTGCATCCCTCATATACATGTAGGGGATTCTGAACACTACACCACACATGCCAAGGGGTACTACATATAACTCCACTTCATCAATAAAATATACTCTTACAAAAAAATTGATCTTACACTGTTTTGTGACATTGATCTATGCATCCTTGTTTACCCACTATAATAGATATGGGCTCGGATGATCATGAACCTCCGACCCAAGCTTGTCGACTATATTGGCTACTATGAGATTCACATGTGAAACAGAATAAAATAGATAATATAACTTGGTCTTCTTGATCTGGGTATTGATATGAAATATTTTTGTCATCTCCTTCTCTTCCTTGTGATGAAGTCTACTCATATTCACATCCTTTTGCACTGAAGTGAAGGAAATATTCACATCCACATTTGAGCTTATCTCTACCTACCTGCTTGAATCCGTGGCTAGAAGGTTCTTCTTATTGGAACCCTTCTTATGGTTCTTGGGGTTCATCTCTAGATGTAGTTTCAACATTTTTCTTTAGTGTGACCATCGATATTGCAATGGTTACATTGGTTACTTGGATTCTTGCACTGATGTGCAGTGGTTGTTGTCTTCTTGTATTTCCCTTTCCACTTATTCTTTCCTTCCTTAGAAGCATCTTGGTGTTATTTCTATTTGGAGCCACTTGGATGTCCTTTCTGGTGACTTGTATTTTCCAGATACTATGCTTGCACATAGGCCTCATCAACTTCTTGGGATAGAAGAGCATCCCTTTCTTTCACAAATGACTATGTAGACCCCCTATAAAATTGAATAGTACATTTGGGTTCTTGGGAGAGATACCCAACATGATAGCCATATTTATGAACTCAATGGTGTAGCCCTACTCAATATGCCCCTGTGTTTTCCTGAAGTAATGTGAACAGATCCATTGGTCCTCTACATAGTACCCGATAGGGTAGAATTCATACTTAATGAAGGTTTTAAAATCCTACCACTTAGTTTCTGGCATATCACCTTCCAACCTAATTTTTTTAGTGTGGATTTCCCACCAGGTTGATGCATGGCCCTCTAATTTTAGTTGGGAAAACAAAATCTTCTTCTCCTCATCTATATTTTGAACAATAAAATAGTCTAATTTCTGCAACCTATGATTCAATTTTAATGCATCGATATCACCTTGGTATGGCTTGATATCCACTTTAGATTCCATTTTAAATAAATATTGTGAAGGGGTAATGGCATTGGAACTTGGTTTATCTTTCTTGGACTCTTTCCTCGACTCCTTTTTTAGGTCTTCGTTATCTCCTGGTTTCCCCTCTGATCCGATCTCTGAGTTAGAGCCTCCAATCTCCCTGAATGGTCCAAGTTTGTTTGCTAGAGCTACGATGAGGAGGGTAATATTGTGAGAGATATCAAATATTTTCTCTTTCAGCCTCACACATATCTCTTCTCTTGGATATTTAGGGTTGTTTTGAACATACTCATCTGCCATGGATAGGGTTTTGCGACTGTCTTCTTAGGACAATTCTTTGATCTTGTAAATTTCCACAAATTCCCCAAAGAAAACTGATCTAATACCAATATTATCTGTAAACTCCCATGGATACTACATTTGAATAGTTTATCACAACAGATCTTATAATATGTTGAAATATTTATTATGAAGATTTATTTCCTTAGATCTCATATTTGTTATATTTATCTTACTTCTCTATTTTTTATTATAGAAAATAACTGAAATATGAAAATAAAATAACATGAAAATGAAAGAACCTCATTCACATAAATAAACACAATATTTACTGTGGGAAACCCAATACGAGAGAAAATCTGATGTTGACTCATAAAATCCTCACCAGTACCATAGTTTGCAAATAGTTGGAAGGCACATTTTTTTTTTTTTACTATCTATGATATAAATATATAACTAGTAGGTGGGACCCCCTAGGGAGAAAGAAATGATGTTTATTTTCTAGTATTCCCAGGATAGAAGCATTACCAGTCTATGAAAAATTACATAATGGGTTCATTCATGTTATATAGTGATAATATTTTCTTCCTTCAGTTTGATTATGAGTTCCACTTCTGATTTGGTTAAAAGAGGAAAATAAAGGTTGTGCTCATAAAGCTTAAAAAATCCTCTATGTTGCATACATTCATATTCATAAGGTGCTATTATATGATGATTATTTCTCGAAACTTGTGTTGTGGAGATCACAAATCATTAAAATGTTTGGTTAACACTTTTGTCAAAAGCATATAACAGAGTAGGTTAAAATGGTTGGGTACTAAACTACATGATATGATTAAAAGACTTGCAAATTCATTTTTATACATAACATATATTTCAAGAAGGTATCAAGCCTATATAGGAAAATGTGGTATGTTGCAATAAAAGGTTTGAATCTCTCGATGCATATTACATATGGTATAATGTATGAACTCAAAGTTGATATTATATAGTGCAGACTATCATTTAAAAGTTTCTTTTGACACTCAAAATGGAATATACGTATCCATTGCATCATTGATTTGTTTTAAATGTTGGTTTAATGGAGGTTAAAATGAAAACTCTCGATGTGAATCTTTGGGTTGTCATTTGAGTGGATAGCTAATGTGGTTTTTGACATGGTCAATGTGGAATGTGATTTCTTTCACACCTGGCATCACTCTTGGTCTGTGATTTGTTGATGGTGGAAAGAGGAATCTAATGTGGATTAAGGATTAACACATATTTTTGTTTTGAATGACGTGATGCTTCCATGCATTCAATGTGCTAGGTTGGAGGTATTTATGCTCCATTTTAGGTATACTTCCCTTGTTATTCATTTTTGCATTTCATATTTACACTTGAGTCATTGAAGAAGCACCATCCTGGTTGAGAGCTCGACTTTGATGGTTATGGTAATTGTAGCACTGGTTTTGTGGAGGTATTTGAAGCACTAAAAAATGTATGGATATTTTATCTTGTTATCCATCAAACACACATTTTTTTGCAGTAATAACCTTGAAATGACTCTATTTGATCGATTGTTTGAGTGTGTTTGTGTTGTTCTTTCTCTCAAATCATTTTAGGATATTTCTAGAAAATTATTCATGCTCTGTTGATTGAAACAATTCATGTTCAAACCCTTACTGTAAAACCCAGAGTTCTGAGTTAAACTATTTGAGTTGGTTTTAATAGCTCCAGATTATTCTTAACCAGTATCGCCTATGTTCTTAAAATAAATCCAACCAAGTTTTTTTTAGCCACCTTTATCTCTAAAAATCCAATCATGAATGGTAGTATGTCTCAAGAAAAGGGTCAAAAGGTTGTTTGGTTCACATGAATATACATCAGTGTATAAAAGAGGGTTATTGTTTTCCTTTGGTTACTTGATGGGTTTCAAACCCATATATTACAACAATCATATTATGGTTCTTTACCCACTACTCAACCTTGCATGTTGATGAAACAACATTACAAAGAAATTTTTGATGTGCCTTGTTTGATACCATCCTACCTATATAAATTGTTTTGAGAACAAAACTCTATCTCGAGTTCCCGACCCAACGTGTGAAAAGTTAGATGGTTTTGGTAGTTGTATTACCAAACCCTATATTCAAAAGTCATAAACTTGTTGTTATGAGGAAATTTTTGTGCATAAAATACAAACCTGAGCTTCATGAATTTTTATATACATTGACTTATTCATCCCAATCCCTTGCTACTCTTATACATAGAAGGTTTGAGTATGAGGTTGTATCCATATTATGGCCAACATTAATATTGTTGTGGCATGTATTGGGTACTCAAAACCATGGTTTTACGATTGTTGATGGATACATATATATGATAGCAGGGTTATATTGATGATGTTGTTGCCCATTTTCAAATCTTAGTTGATTATGATGGATTTTATGGTCATTTGTTGAAAAGTTTTTGATGAACCAATTCAAAGTATTTGCACAAAAAATTTGAAACCCTTGCATTAGGTTTAAGGAAAATATTATACAAGTTCAACTAAGTAAAATGGTTGAAGTGAATAGAGTATTCGACCTATGTATTTATTACACATAAATTGTTGATGATACAAAACTACATACGTGAAATAATTTGGTTGATTATACTACACTGACATTTAATTCATCAATTATGAGAGCAATTTAGATTGGTCATAAGCTTTTGATGCTAACTTATATGATGTTTGTTAAAAGCCATTTTGTGATGAGTTTATGAATTCTCATCCTTCATGTTCGTCTTAGAACTTGTTCAAAATTAGTTGTTGGAATTAAAAGCACAATTGGCTATGGATTTATGGGCATGTTGATTTTAAGTATGGATTGAAATGAGAGGGTCAAGATTACATGTCATAAAGGAATAATAGATATTTTGTATCTTATGCACATGACCAAATCCCTCATTATTTCATTTTCCATATATTATTCCTAAATTCCCAAAATCATATATCATTTAAACTTCATCTTTTCTTCCCTTTGTTGTATGAAATAAAAAATTATTTGCTACTAAAGAGGAATGTTACTAGGAGTTTGGCATAAGCAATTTGAAATGAAGAATATGTTTTGGGTGTTGCATATATGGTTAAAGGAAGAATTTAAAGGATACATTGTTGAACATTGTCCATTCACAAGTATAAATTGAACCACAAGCTCGGTTACATGATTATGTATTCATTATTAAAGTACAAGTCTAGGATGACAAAAATAATGAATATTGAAGAAATTTCATGGTTGATTGCTTATTTGTTTTCAGGTCCAATTCCTTTCATCATCCCACTTTACATGCATTATTCCCAAAATTACCAATATCATGTTCATTTTAAATTCATATTTCCCCCTTGTTACATAAGCAAATTCAAGAATTTTTTGGATCAAGGATTAAAGAGATCCTAATAGTCAACTTGAACAACACTTAGCCTAGCATATACAACATAATGATTAATTGGCCTTGGGCTTAAGAACTGAGATTTGAGCTACAAGTTTACAACTTATATGTTTTCATTATGAACATATATCACTTTTCTTATAATTTTTCACTTTCCATCCATTACAAAACCCTTCATCTTCTCAGTATCATTGTAAATCCTATGTTCTTGAATAAATATCAGTTGTGTGGGTTATAAGATATGGAAACGTTTAAAAAAAGATTAGATAGATTTATTTTGGGTTATTCTTCTCACCCATCTCTGGTTGATTGCATGCTTGATTACTGATTGAGTCAGAGCCATTTTTAAGTTATGATAAATGATAAATGTATTTGATGTTTTACTTGCTATGGTATACATACTCTGATCCAGTCTTCATGTTTAATAGATGATATTTTTTAGTTGGGGAAGAAACATATATAACAAATATAACAAGGGAAATACAAGAAAATGGAACAGAGGGAAGCAAGATAGATGGAAAAAGGGTAGAAATAAGAGACTTAGTTTCTCTATCCATTTTGATGAAAAATCAGAGGAGTTTAATCAACTCTTGCAAATCGACCTTCTTAATGTTGCAGGCCAAGGATATTTTAACCCTCCTCCACCACCTATCAGACCTCCATTACAACCTCATCCCAACATAACCAACATTTATGTATAGCCACAAGTGTCTTTGAAGCCTGATATTCCAGTCAATGATGGTTGTAATGAAATAATTCATGATCCTCAACCTCATCATCATGGATGGCCTACTGTATATTTTCCACTACCTCCACCTATTCTCAAGTAGCCACTTCAACCTGTTGTTTCCATGGCTTCACATGCACTGTTTTCTCAACAACCCAATAATTTTTTTTTTAGATCAGAAACCTGAACCTAGCAAAGGGAAGAAACTTTCCATGTCACCTAGTTCTGATTCATCTTCCCATTATGCTACTTCACATTCTATTCCCCCAAAGCATGAGCCTAAGAATATCTCCTTTGGTGATATGCACCAAGAAACATCATCAAATGAAGAAAACAAGTCTACTTAGGTAGATTCAAAGACACACGGGGCAACTATATCTCAGGACAATGGACAAAGGAGGACAACCTCCCACAAAAAATATGACTTTTAATTTATTCTATGATGATTCTATGTGGTAGTTTATTGATGACAGACTTGCAATTTTATTTTTGGATAGCGGATAACACACACACACACACACACACATATATTTGGCATGGTTAATTTATTTTTGGGAGTCACAAGTGTGTTTAGGGAATAATTATTTATTTGGGGTATGTCAAATGTGAATATATTTTATGGATGATATGAATATTGCAATAATGGAGGTACAAGGGGAAAATTTGAAAAATAAAAAATAAAGTTATTTCCCCCCCCACCTATTAGTTATTATTTATAAAAACCCTTATTATAAGTATTTATTTAAATTTTGTCCCACTCAACTAAAGTTAGTTAACTATCCAACTAAAGGTAGTTGAACTAATCAAACTTCCTTTTGAGCAATAAAAGGACTTGATGAAGGGACAAAAGAGGGGATAATAGAGAGGCACAAACTTTGATAAGGTTTTCTGTTTCTCTGAAGTGAGATTACAATCATATTCCATTCATTTATGAATTACTTGAAGGATGAATATTCTTGTTGATAGCAAGGTTTTACTAAAGGTGGCAATAAGAAGGACTAAGAAGCATAGATTATTGACATGCTTCCAAAGGTCAATCATTTGGTTTGATAGTGTAATAATTCTTATTTGACATCTACATTAGTTTTTAGTGTTGATTAGAATTTTTCTGTAGAGTCAAGACAATGGCACATTTGTGGATTATTGATCCAGTTTTATCAATCTTGGTTTTTACTTAGAAGACACCAATAGCCTCTATGTGATGTAAAATTACACCTTTGACTTATAAGTCTTACTTTGGTCCTTATCCACGTAGGAGTATGAGGATAAATTTTTTGGTTGTAATTTAGAATTGTATTAATAAAAATCATTGTTGTTTTTTTATCTCACATTTGGACTTGATGTGTAATGTTGTTTCAGATTTGTCTTCTGATTGTTTCTTAAATATGATGTAAATTTATGTTTTTTCTTTGATAAAACACCAAACACATAAAACAACATTAGGCCCAAGTACATATTGCTTGAGGACTAATTGATATTTTTGTAAAAGTTATAAACATAGGGTAATAATCTCGCCTATCTTTCCTCAACCTAGCAAGATTCAAAAATGTTGTTATAAGGACATCCATTCCTTTTCATCAACACCCATCTTGAAGGTCAGGCCTATGCTATGATCTCTTTGCTTTAGTTATCAAAATGCAAATACAAAGGAATGGGCACTCGCTATGGAGTTTCCTATGACACCGTGGCCTAAAAGGATGCTACAAAATCTTCCTCATCCTCTGTTATGCCCTAAAAATACCACACCTAGATGTTTTTTCTCATCTGTGGAACAAGTACAATACTAAATAATGGAAACCCTTCTCCTAGTAGCAAACCAATATTTAACACAGCTTGATAATTGTCTAGGGTCAGGGTTTTGAATTTCTAAACCTTCAGTTAGTGATAAGGTTTGTACCTTCTAGAATCTTCTTGAAAATACACACGTGGCTATCCCTACACATTTGAGTAATGGGGGTTGATGTGGCATCTGATCGTACCATGGTGGTCAACAAGGTAGGTCAACTTGCAGGAGGCATAAATTTCACATACAAACTCTGATCAAGGTGATTTTTGCACCATTGGAAAGGTATTGGTGTACAGAATATGGAATCTTCCACCAATGAAAATTTTGGAACAAAAAAAATGTTATTTTATGCTTCAAAACGAGTCAAGAATATTGTATATGGTTTTTTATCCCAATTTTGCAAACTAGGACATGCTGCCAAATTGGCCATGCAAGTCGATTCCTCCAATTTTTCCCACCCAAAAAGTATCGATATACATGAAAAATTATATATTGATCCAATCCACATCAATGAATTTTTTCCACAAGGTCCTTTCCCCTTTTCTAGATCTTGTTCATGGTTTTTTCCTCATTGTGTCCTTTCCCCTTTTTAAATTTTTTTTGGGCCACCCTCAACCATTGATATGACGAGTGGGGGTAGTATTGGACATTCATGGATTTTATTTTTATTTAGACCCTCACCAAAATTTTGGACACCGCAAAGTAATGTCAACTGTAGAACTTCCTCTGTAGGGCAAAGGATGATAATTGATTCACACTTAGGTTTATATAGTAGGTGTTTCGATTCATTCAAATGGGATTTAGGAGATGGGTGATATTGAGATGACTATAAAAACTTGGGAGGGTTGTTCTAGGGGTAAAAAGATAGCAAGGAACATTCATAGAATCTATGCTACTTTGGAACTCGGTAAGTAGACCATCAAATTGTTAGTAGTGGAATTTGAAGGTAAAATTGATAAGTAATTTCAACCTTACAATTAAAGAGATGTTTTGAAATCAGCCCATGTTTTGAAATCAACAAAAGAAAAAGGCTTAAATCTTAAAAACCACCCAATACTACAAAATTTCAAAGATGTATTTCTAGATGAGATACTCGGTCTACCTCCAATGAGATATATTGGCTTCTATATCAACATTATGCCTAGAGTTTCACCTGTATCCAAGGCTCCTTATAGAATGAGTATTCCTAATTTAATTGAACTAAAAATATAATTACAACATTTTCTAGAAAATAATACATTAGGCCAAGTTTGTCTCCATGGGGGGAAATAATTTTGCATGTGAAAACAAATGGGACCCTCATATTATGTATATACTACAAACAATTGAAAAAGGTTGTAGTGAAAAAAGTGCCCATTTCCTTGGATTGATGAATTATTTGATCAAGTAAGATGGTCAAAAGTGTTTTCAAAAATTCATTTGAGGTGAGGATATCACCAAGTCAGAATCAAAGATGAAGACATTCACAAGAAAACCTTTAGGAAAAGGTATGGTCGTTATGAAGACATTCACAAGAAAACCTGTAGTACCATTTGGACTTACCAATGCCCCAACCACATTTATGTTCCTTATGAACAATGCCTTCAATAAGTATTTGGACAAGTTTATGTTTGTTTTTATTGAAGGCATACTTTTATCAAAAGTCTAAAGAACATGAGAATCATATAAGAATAGTTTTTGAAATTTTGAGAGACATCAATTGTATGCATAGTTAAACAAATGTGTTTTCTATCAGAAACATATCCATTACTTGGGTCACATTATCTCATAATAAATAGTATCTATAGATCAAGAAAATATTGAGGTCATGTGAACTGGCTTAGTCCTAAAAATGTGACAGATCTGAGGTCCTTCATGGGTTTTTTTGGTTATTATTAGAGGTTCTTTGACTGATTCTCCAAGATTTATTAACAGATAATTTTCTTATATAAGAAAGAAACAAAATTTTTGTTATCTCATAAATGTGAAGAGAGTTTTTAGCGACTGAAATATTTTTTTATGAGCGCATTGATTCTAAAAATATTAGACCCAAATACATATTTTATAGTGTGCACAGATGCATGTGGAGAAGGACTTGGTGGAGTTCTTATGCAGTATAACTGTGTGGTAAGTTATGAATAAAAAATTTAAAATCTCATGAGAGGAACTATGCCACCCATGATCTAGAATTTGTTGATGTAATCTATGCATTGAAAATGTGGTGCCATTATTTGATAGGCACCAAATTTATATTAATGGATGATCACAATGGGATGAAGTAATTTTTTGGTCAACCACACTTGAATTCCAGATAAGTAAGAAGGTTGGATTTCCTCAGAGAGTATTATTTTGAAATTAGACACATGGAGGGAAAGGAAAACAAAGTAACAAATGAACTCAATAGAAAAATGCATGTGATGCATATGAAAACCATCAACACTTGTAAATATGATTTGAAAATGAACATTTTATCCAAGTAATAAATAGTTTACAAAAAGAAAAACTTGAAAAAAATATAAAGGTTACTAGAAGAATGAAAAAGGATTTCTGATTTATAAGGACAAGTTGTATATTCCTAATTCACCAGAGCTAAAAATGATCATCATGGATGAAATGCATAAGAATGCATGCACACAAGCTACCAAAATATGATTCCTACAACAAGGAAATAATATTTCTCACCTGTAATGAAAAGGGATGTTGCAACATACATTCCAAGATGCATTAAAAGCCAATAGGTCTATTACAACCTTTACGACTTCTATAATGTAAATGGGAGGTGATAACAATAGTTTTTATCATAGGGATCCCAAAAAAATTGAAGCAACATGATGCTATTATGGATGTGTTTGATCAACTAAGAAATGTTGTTCATTTTATTCCCATAAAATATAGACGTGAAGCAATAAAAATCATAGAAATATTCATGAGAGAAATTTTGAAATTTCATAGGATTCCCACAACAATTATATTAGACAAACACCCAAAGTTTACATGAATTTCTTTGAAAGGGTTGCTTGAATGTTTAGGTGCTCAATTAAATTTTAGTATTGATTACCATCCACAAATAGATGGGTATACTAAGAGAACAAATCAAATCCATGAATACTTGCTTTACATGCATGTTATGAGTAAACCAACTAAGTGGGAAGATTACTTACACCTATTAGATTTTCCCTATAACAATGGATATCATGCATGACTAAAAATGAGTCTATTTGAGGAAATTTATGGTAGAAGATGCAATAATCAAGTAATATAGGATAATCTAGTGAAAAAAATTATGTTTGGGCCAAAAATGCCTAAAGAGATGGAACAAGAGGTTATTAATATTAAAAAAAATCTAAAGATAAACCATGGCATGTAAAAAGGTTATGCAAAAAAGAACATAGTGCATAATGAATAAAATTGGGGACTATGTTTACCTTAAAGTTAATCCATGAAGGAGTTCCTTAAAACCATGAAAATGTACCAAGATTGCACCTAGATAATATAGACTATTTGGGATCCTAAATAACATATGCCTATTAGCATATCAACTTATATGGCTTACTAGCATTAAAGGACATAACCTTTTCCACGTCTCATTTATTAATAAATACATACATGATCCTAACCATGTAATTGATTAGGCCATGATTCAGGTGAAACCATAAGGAAATTTCTGGCCATAACCCCTTTGTATCCTAGACAAGAAAGTAATATTGCTCCAGAACCAAGTCATCAACTAGTTAATGGTGCAATGGAAGCACTTTTTTCTAGATGAGGTTCTATGGGAATTGGAGGATGACATGAAATGAGGTATATCCATTCCTATTATAGTCTTAAGTATTGCTAAAAGAAAAGAACATTGAGGATGTTTCTGTTCCAAGGGGGAGGGGAATACAATATCCTGATTTTGACCCTTTAGAATTTTTAGACATGATTATGTATGCATTGTAAATCATGTGCATATGTATTTTTCATTGCTATTATTTTTGCATACCATGAAGCAACATTGCCATGGTAATTTTGAATACTTGTAATTATTACTTTGAAGATTAATAAAAATTCCAAGGCTAACTAAGAAAGAGTACCTAAGGGAATATGATTCCACTAGAGGGGAAGAGGTGAGGGGGTCAAAGGGGATGATTATTAATCCTATCTACTTATGTCTCCTAATATTGCATTTCTTATTTATCATTAACTAAACTCTCCACTCTTTTAATTCTAATGATGGTTTGTTAGAAGACCTAGTTTGATTTGAATGGAAAAATGAGAGTGGGATGGGGGAGAGGAATGCAAATACTCAATCTCTAGGAATTATAACCACCTCCATACTTTCATGCAAATAATAAGAGTTCGAATTAGGAGGAGTTTTCTTGGAGTTATGTGCTATATTGAGGATGGAAGACTGCTTTCCATGAAAATCAAGGAGTAGAGCCTTGTGAAGATGGTAGAAACAAAGGGGAAAACTAGACTTAATGAGGAGGAGACTATAGCGTAACTAGATATATTAGGACGATTAGAGGCTCATCTCCCATATCCCTATGGATTATTGATAATTAAATATCCAATAATTAATTTCTGGTAGGATTGAATACAAAATTAGATATTAATTTGGTATCCTAATAGACATATTGAAGAACACTAAGAAGAAGAGGATTCCTAAGGTATTGTGGAGTATATAATGGGGTATCCTATTTTTTTGTATGGGGTAGTAGAGGGAGTGCCATAGCTAGGCTATCTGGAAGATTAGGAAAAAAAATCTACAATGATTTTAATGGTTGATATTGGAAGGATTTCCAATGGAATAATTGACCTAAAGGTCTTGAAACTGTTTCCCTTCACACTTATGGTATCAATCATGTCTAGGGGGTGGCATCCATAGAGGAATACCTATAGTTGGGCAATTTTTTTATTATCACTTATTCAGTTTCTTGAATCAAATTGTTGATAAGTGTTTTATCTCTAGTCTAGAAATATTTTGTTATCTTTGAATATAAAGACATTTTACTTATGAGTAATTGCATTGATTTACCTATATGTTTGAAAACTTTCTATCTACAAACTATTGGTAGAAAAACATTCAATTGAATGCTTATTAAGTTGTTGTTGATTGAAGGTTTTGCATGCTTGGAATATTTTATTGTATGTGTATGTAGGAATCAATGTGTTAAATCCACAAAGAAGAGAGGAGAATGCACTCAGGGATGCATTCTGCACTGTAACTTCTTTAAAAATTGGCCTCGTTTGTTGGTTATGATGTATAATATATAACACAAAGGATGAATCATTGTTTACTAAGTGCAACTACAATGAGATTTCAATTGATTGAAACTTAGGGAGAAATGGATCATCCCTTCCCTGTAAAAAAAAATGTTGTTATTGTTCATTGTCTTCAAGATGTTGTTTTTTATTGAATGAATGGGCATAATTTCATTGATATTCCTCTTGGGAAAAATTCAAATTTTGGGTGTTTTTGTTTGATGAGTGATAGAGTGGAAATGTGGGTATGTTGGGTGATGATGAGTGTTAGAAAAACAAGATCGTGGAGCAATAAAATAAAACAAATGTGGAAATAAAACACAAAAGATACACAATATAATATAGACACATATATACATGGTTCACCCAGTGTGGGCTACGTCCACCAGAGAAATTTCCAGGTCTTTCTTTTATTATTATCTAGCAAATGAAGGGATACAACATACAACACACCCATTGTAACTTCCTCTTCTTTTTCTCACAATATCCTCTCTCATAATACAATATTCACTATCACTCACAACCATAATACAATTCCCTCGTACATAAAAGAGGGTTGTATTCTAGGAAAAAAATCCCTAACATAACTTCTTCCATCAGATCTGCGACCTTATAATGAACAGTCCAGATTGACTATGAAATTATAATATTTTATAAGGAATTTTTTCCCAAAATTTCGCTTCGGGGGAAAGTTGCCCCTAGACCTCCTTGACAACAATAGTGGGGGGAAATCCCCCCCACACCCCCCATTAGGAATGGGATCCAAGCACGACTGAAAAAAACCTCTAAAATAGGAAGATAATCAGGCTCCACAACCAATGATGAGAACACCCTTATGGCCATAGCCTAATATTGTTCAACCCACATTGTGTGTGTGTGTGTGTGTGTGTGTAGGGTGAACTTATGAAAAACTCCTCCTCTTCAATATTGAGTTACGTGTTTGACTATTTGGTGGAAATCCCAAGTACAAATACCTCTTTTGATCATTGGAAATAACCTAGAATATGGAAATCATTTAATTGTAATAATGGTTGGATTTTTTTTCAAGTTTACCAAGTTCCCCTATATTATGTGAATCCGCAATGCAATTATGTGCAAATGCCATTTTATCTGTTAATTTATTAATCATGAATGAATCGGTGAAACGTTTAAATTTATTCTAGATCAAATGACATATTAGACCTATTTGAGATTGATGATAGAGTATTTGAAAATGCAGTAAATTTATTTGGACATATGGAAGTTAGTTTTAATCATAGAAAAATGAATTTTTATAACTTTGGTAGTACTCTAAAGTAAAGAAACACTGTAATGGATCTTGAATGTATGTTCCCTAGTTTTTTTAAGAACTTGAGTTATTGCTAGGTTAACTCTCTACTTTGGGTTTGCTAAGTTGTTGCCAAGTCTGAGCCATGTGACTTGGAGTTAAATTTCAATTTTCTTATTTGTATGTCCAATGGGTATAAATTTTCTAGACTGTTTCAATTTCTCAAATACTTTAGTATGTGAGTGGCCTTCCATATTTTTGTGCTATCGAGGTGGTTGCTAGTAAGTTGTTTTCCACTAGTTTATAATCACATGTTGCCATCCAGATGTAGTATACATGATCAAATCCCTATAGAGATGTGATTTAAACTTGTGTTACATAGAATAGTCTTATCCCTCACTTTATACTCCCTTCTAGTGTTCATTTCACATATTATGTTGGCTTTTATTTTAGCTTCTTATTTTTTTTGGCATGGAATGTGAAATATTGAGTTGAATATTTATATCTTCTTTGTTCTTATTAATATAATAAATCAATTAGATAATTCATTCCTTTTTTAAAGGGATAAAGTCAAAGATACACAAATATTGTTAATAAGAAAATTAAGTTCTCCAATTCCATGTTAAAGATCATATATGGAGTATCTTTGTTGTGTCATTCTCATTGCTCATATTATGTTTTAGTTATGTTTCTCAGTATCCTCCTTTTGAGTTATATATTATGAAAATTTAAAGCCATACCTCTGTGTTGATGTGGGAAAAATGTCCCATGCCAATATGAGGGAGGATCACTCAATTGCAGATCCCAACTAGACCTTCTCTCATTTGGTATGGAAATCTCCACTGGTATGAGGTCTCGGTAGCTGCAAACTAAAAGGTTTTCTCTCCGAAGAGAGACTTGTTAATTTAATCTAATCTAAATCCTAAATGAAATCCTAATATACTATGCAAATGCAATCCTATTCTAAATTCTAACTATTCCTAATATAACAATAACACAAATCAATTGTAGGCATATAGTTTTACTTATGGAAACATAAAGAATTCACATTTCTCAATAAGAAACCATACTAGCATACCCATATGCATGTATATGACATTGAATATGTCCCTTCAATTGAATTCATAATCCATTCATAATTATTTCCTACATAATAATTGACATAAATGGAAAATTGCTAACACCTGTAGAAAATTATAATCAATCAACAATAGTGATATTGCATGAATAGACCATGAATAAAGTCTTCCTTATATTCATCCTTTAGAAGGAATTCCTCAAACCGATATACAAGTAAAAACCAAAATATTTTGAATTTGTCCTGAAGCTTGATAAAAATATACAAGGCTCAATTATGGGTTATCCAACCCCTCTCCACCACTAAGGGCGAAATTGCATTTATAACATTTCTTAGTCACTTCCTCTATGAACATTCATCTTTTGGACTCCTCGCTTCCTCTCTATATCATGTAGTTACATATATTCCTCTTCCTAGACTCTTCATTTTCCAAACAACTATGTCTTCATTTGGACTCTTCACCTCTTCTCTTTCTTGTCAAATTGTGAATATACAGTCAAACGACAACAATAAAAATACATAAATTCAGTTATATGTGAGTAAAAGACTAGATAATAACAGTTGTAGAAATAAATTAAAATACAAGAAATTTTAAATTTCAATAAGCAAGAAAACTATTTCAAATTATTCCTCAATTCCTAAGCTTTCCAAAGAGCTCTTGTTTTCTCGATTTGGCCATTGGAAACTCAAGTTATGGGTTGCGGAAAAATTCGTGGCCAATATCCAAGTAAAATCGTGCATTCTCATTCATAAATTTTTTCGGGCATTTTTGTTGTCAATCTGAAAAAACTAATTCTTTCATCATGTTCCTCGCAATCTCATATTTACAACGAGCCATCTCGTGTCCAGTTTGGCCACCTGAAAATCAAGATACCGCTCCCAAAAGTGCACATTGAACAACCGTTGACATGATCTTGGGTAAATTGAACATTGATCTTATAAGCATAATGTTTTATCCCACATGTATTTTTAAAAATAATTGCAAGGGGTTTATAATTTTTTTTCGTACCAAGTTTATTTTTGTGTGGAGTTAGGAGAGGTATGGAATGTTGAACCTGTGTTAATGTTTTGTATATACCTAAATCCAAAAAATAGAAAATAGAAAATATAAATATAAATAAGCTTGTATGTGAAAATACAAAATTAATAAAATAACCCCAAATTCAAAATACCGAAATTCCCATGTCCAAAAATCATATCCCAAAAATATGAAAAATAATAAAATAATCCAAAATCCAATGTCCGAAAATCCGATCGAGAAAATGATTTCACGAAAAAACCTCTGGGAGAAACGTCCAAAGGGGTTTCGAGAAAATGTTTCCAAAGGGTTTCAATAAAAATGTTTCAAAAGGGGTTTGGAAATAACATGTCCAAAGGTGTTTCAAGAAGAATGTGTCTAAAGGTGTTTGGGATTAATATATCTGAAGGTGTTCAGGAAGAATATGTCCGAAGGTGTTTGGGAAAGGAAGAAAAGCCCAAAATGGTAATTTGGGAAAATTACTTGATGTTGAATTCCCAAAGTAAACTTCCCAAAATCAACATGCAATTAAAATCTCCTTAAATGAATGTTCGAAGGTCTAAAGTTGAAAGGGAGAGCCCAAAATGTGATAGACCGAAAGAGAGAGCCAGGAATGGAAACCCAAAAATAATAAAATATTTTTCCTAAAATTGTAAGTGTCCAACCCGATGTAAATAATACCAAAAATCATAATAAAATAATACAAATACCATGCTTTCTGGATTTTGGAAAATGCATGCATGTGAAAGTGAATTAGGAATTGGGAAATTAAACCAAAAATAAAAATTAAATTAAATATAAATAATAAAAATAAATAAAAATCAAATATGAATCTAATTCTTCAGGAAATTTGAGAAAACTAAAAACGTGAAATAAAATAACATAAAAACATCTCGATTTTTTTTTTGCAAATCTAGGTTAAAAATTAAAATAAGTAAATAAATGTACAAGCCCATATATACAAAACAAAATCTGCATGAGTTGGGAGAAATGAGGTTGAGTTACAAATCTCGATCAAGGTTCTAAATCTAGATCAAGGTCCCAATTGCAGATCAAGCGTCTGATTGTGGATGGAGGTTCCATCTTAGATCAAGGTTCCACACCTATAAATTCAAGAAATTCAAAAAAGGCATATTATGAAAATTCTAGATGTCTAGATTAAAATTAATGTGACAATGAAGTTGAAATCCCAGATCCAGATATTAGAATTCAATGATGTTAGGAAATATTAGGATTCTGGATATCGGTAATCATTAAAATAATGAAACCAAAAAGAATGATTGAATGATCAAACCTTAAATTCAAAGGGTCAATTAATATCATAAATAATCCTAAGAGCCTAAATGAAATGCTACCTAGGTTTTCTTGAGAAGGATAAATGATGCATGATATAAGTCATCCTAGGCTACTAATACTTGAAATTAGGATGCCTTAATATTGTGATCACACTATAGGACCAACGCTCAATTTCCTTTCCTCGACCATACCATTTATCAATGCCTTCTTGTTTTTTTGACACAACTGTGACAATTATTCGATCTACTTTGAGATAACTTGTGCCTTCATGAATTAAATAACACCACTTCAAACCAAGTTACAAGATAAAGCAAGAAATCATCACAGGAAAATAGAAGTTAAGGATCAATCAAGAATTAACATAGAAGAGTCAATAAACATGATCAATGGGTAAAAAACATTTCAAAAGACTATTTACAAGGAGCATGTCAAAGGATAGAAGGAGCATTACAAAACAAAGATCTCCTTTAGAACAACAAAAAGAATGTACAATCATCAAAGAGATATTGAGCAATGAAAACCTCCTCAAAGATAAGCAATCATTAATGATCCAAACCCCCAACCCCATAGGTAGTCAAAGAGTATACAATGGGCTAACAATAGTAATAGATTAGTCATTAGAGCTAAACTTTTGGTATGGGGCCCTTTTCCTTTTGCTTATAAAATAAAAAATATAAGGGGGTATTGTTGTGGCCACAACAATTGGTGACTCACTGAGAGGGGGGTGAATCAGTATCAATCACAATTTAAAACCTTTTTCAACTTATACTTAAACCATTCAATTATATCCAATGATCAAT
>CBVK0100485388.1:0-18596 GCA_900067695.1 Picea abies
ACAGAGTAGTACATTTCCTTTCCCCGGACAAACCATAGTGACTACACAACCTCCTTGTGTTCAAGAGATGTACACCAAAAACCTTTTTTAGAAATTGTAGATTACTGTAGGAGATACTCGAGAGGACAAGCTAAAACAGACAAAGGACCAAGAGATCCTTTTAGAAGAAATACAAAACAAATCTCAGGGACTATCACTAGAACTAAGTTAGGAAACTTATTGGAGAACTTTAAAATAGACATCTTGAGCACAATAAGTAACCAATCAGATACTTTAAAACCGAAAAAGAAACAAGAAGAAGATGCTTTAGCAATATTTTGTCATAGATGTAGAAAGAAGCACAACAATGAGAAAGAATTCCCATTAAATGTCATTGAAATCTGCGGTCTGTGTACACTAGAACACCCCACATCTAAGTGTCCAACCTTGCTTGAACTAGAAGCCATGTATAGGGGAGGAGGAGTCTCACAAGAACAACCATACCCTTATAGAAGACCTTGGAGGAGCCCAAAATCCCAATACATTTTATGATCCTAATACACAATATCAACAACAACAATGGGGTCCTTCCCTAGTGACCTATCCACAATGGACACCTCAACAGACTCAACCTTGGCAACAAGGTTGGAGGGCACCTATGTATGGAAATCCTTCTTACCCAACATATCCACAGTACCCTGTAAACATTTCCCAATTACTACCTGGATTCAACCCACCACAGATGCAAAATTTACTCCCACCTCCTAAACAACAACAATTTACAATCCCCTTGAATCCTAATCAGCGGTAGCAAGTATCTATAAATGCAAATCAACAACCACAAAACCAAGCTACCCACAATCCTCCAAGACCAACAAAAATCCCTGCCCAACCAATTCCTAACCCTAATAATCGACCCACCCACCCTATGCAGAATACAGAAGTGCAAACCTTCTCCACCTATGAAATTTAACTACGATCAGGGAAAGTTGTAAACCAATCAGATCCTACAGTAATAATTCAGAAAGAAAATGATAATCATTCTGAGGAAGAAAGCACCCAAACCACCCCTACAGAAGAAGAGGCCTCTCCTCCTATCCCAATCACTTCTTAGTCTGTATGAATACCTCAACAAATTAATCTCCCACCTTACCTCGAAAGACTATTAGTGAAGAAACCCGACCCACCCTTGCACAGAGATATAGAAGATGAATTACGAAATTTGTGCATAAAAATACCTCTGCTACAAGCTATTAAGGATATCCCTATATACGCCAAAATTATAAGGGATATTTGCATTAAGAAACTAGGAAGGAAGAAGAAGGAACCTCCCCTTGTTCAGGTAGTGAGACAATTATTTGAATTTATTTATGAAATGCCATACAAATATAATGACCTTGGAAACCCACTTGTCACTGTTGAAATTAATGGTATTTCTCTACCAAACACACTCATTGATTTGGGTACAACTATTAATGTAATGCCTTTTGACACTATGCAAAAGCTACAAATCAACCAGTTAAGACCAACCCAAACCATGATCGAGTTGGCAGATAAGTCAGTCATTAGCCCTGCAGGAAGTCTAGATGATGTCACAGTCACTCTAGCTTCTTGGGAATATCCAGTAGACTTTTTAGTCATCTATTCTAAATCATTCTCCAAACCAGGACACCCTGTGGTTCTTGGCCACCCTTGGCTGGCTACATCAAATGCCTTTATCAGCTGTCAGTCTGGTGAGATGACTATATCCAATGGCACACATAGCCAAAAAATTGTCCTCTTCCCTCCAGCCCAACTAGCATAGGAAATACCTATTTGGTTAGAAAACCCTTATGGAGAGGAAGATTGCAGCAGACCTTTGTAAACACTTGAACAAGTAAGAGGAATACAAGAACAATCAGATGAACAAGTCTTGAGCTTATTTTTGGCTGACACAAATTGCATTGAATACGCAAGGTCTTTTGCAGAATTGTCACATATTTTTAGTTTCGAATTTCAACAAACTTGGCACCTTGATATCACTCAATTATACACTTTATCACTAGCCTCAGATAAGGAATAAATTACTGAACTTGTTGAGATTAGCCCAGGAAAATTTTTGTATATCAACTCTAGTTTGGAACCAAAACAGAAGACACAAGTGATTGAAATGCTCCAAAGACAATTTGATGCCTTTGCATGGGATTATGCAGACATGAAAGCCATTCACCCTGACACATGCACACATTGCATCTACACTAATGACCAAATCAGACCAGTTAGATAGCCTCAGCGAAGAATGAATCCAACCCTTAAAGATATTGTAAAAGAAGAATTGCAAAAACTCCTTCGAGCCAATCTCATATACCCCATTTCAGATAGTTAATGGGTATCTCCACTTGTCATAGTTCCTAAGAAAAATGATAAGTGGAGGATATGTGTAGACTTCCTAGAGTTAAACAAAGCCACCCATAGGGATTATTTTCCCTTACCATTTATTGACCAGGTGCTGGATACCCTATCCAGAAAGAAGTATTTTTTGTTCTTGGATGGGTTTAGTGGTTACAACCATATATAAATAGCACCCGAAGACCAGGAAAAGACCACTTTCACCTGCCCTTGGGGAATATATGCTTATAGGGTGCTCCCTTTCGAACTTTGCAATGCCCCAACCACTTTTCAAAGAGTTGTCCTAACCATTTTCTCTGACTTGACCAATGATTGTGTGGAAGTCTACATGGATGACTTTACAGTCCATGGACAAGACTTCTAGGAAGCATTGGCCAGTTTAGAAAAAGTCTTGATTAGGTGTAAGGAAACTAATCTTTCCTTAAGTAATGAAAAATAAAAAATGATGCTCACTGAAGGTATTGTTTTGGGACATCACATTTCCCGTTCTGACATGAGAGTTGATCTGAAAAAAAATTATATCATCACACAAATTAGAATACCTTCCTCACAAAAGGAAGTCCGCAACTTTTTAGGACATGCTGGCTATTATAGAAGATTCATTTTGAATTTTACAAGCCTAGCTACCCCTTTATTCAAATTATTATCTAAAGAAGCCAAATTTAAGTGGGATGATGAATGCCAAATATCTTTTGAAATTCTAAAACAGAAATTTTCAACTACCCCTGTATTAAGAGGACCAAATTGGTCCCTTCCTTTTCATATCTGTACTGATGCCTCAGACACATCCCTTGGGGCAGTTTTTGGACAAAGAGAAAATAAAATTCCCTATGATATTTACTTCATCAGTAAGAATTTGTTTCCAGCTGAAGTTAATTATACGGTCACAGAAAAGGAATTGCTATCTGTAGTCCATGCTATCAATAAATTTAGACACTATATTACAGGATATCAAGCTTTTGTACACACTGATCATTCAACCATCCGATTCTTAATGAAAGAACCTGTAACAAATCCTAGAGTTACGCGATGGCTCTTATTATTACAAGAGTTTAATATCAACATTATTGATAGACCTGATAAAGATAATCTTGTGGCTGATTTCTTATCTAGAATGATTCATCTGGGAGATAATGCACCAGTAGAAGATACCTTTCCTGGCGAAAATTTATTTTCTATTAATACATTCACTCTGTGGTATGCAGATGTCGCTAACTATCTTGTGACAGGGAAGATAAATCATAAATTGTCTCCTAGAGAAAAACAGAAAGTAATTCAACTAAGTGCAAATTACATATGGCACGATGATTGCCTCTACAAAACAGGACCAGACTTGGTGATCAAGAGATGTGTAAGGGAAGATGAAATTCATGATATTTTACAAGCCTGCCATGATGGCCCTTGTGGAGGAAACTTCGCAGACAAAAGAACCGCTTACAAAGTTCTGCAATTAGGTTACTACTGGCCCCATATTTTTGGAGATGCTAAAACCTATGTGTCCAATTGTGATGAATGCCAACGAATGGGTAAGCCTACTGCACGAGACCAAATGCCACTTCAAGCCCAAGTAGTCATTGAACCATTCGAGAAATGGGCATTATATTTTGTAGGTCCCATTAACCCTGCATCTAAAAAGAAAAAGTATATACTTGTATGCACTGACTATGTGACTAAATGGGTTGAAGCAAAAGATTTACCAGCTACAAGTGAACAATCAGTGGTAGATTTCCTTTTTAATGATATCTTTACTAGATTTGGTGTACCATGAGAAATTGTGACTGATCAGGGAACTCAATTTACCTCTCATCTAGTCAAAGCTATTACAGAACAATACCAAATCAAACATAGGAAATCTACACCCTATCATCCATAGGCAAATGGACAAGTAGAATCTACCAACAAAGTTATTGAGTCCATTCTTACCAAAAACGTACAACTGCACCATAAGGATTGGGTTGATAGATTATTAGAAGCCTTATGGGCTTATAGAATCACCTGGAGGAATACAACAAGGCATACACCCTATGAGTTAGTATATGGGAAACATGTGCTACTTCCCATAGAATTTCATATCAAAACCTTCAGGACTGCAGTACAAGTTGGCATGAACTTGGATGAAGCCCAACAACAAAGACTCTTGCAGCACTTCAAAAGACTACCCTCATTCAAGAAAAAATACTACCCTTCAAGAAGCACTTCAAAAGACTACCCTTCAAGAAGCACTTCAAAAGACTACCCTCATTGGATGAAACCAGGCAGGAAGCACTTCAAAAGACTACCCTCATTCAAGAAAAAAGAACAAAATGGCATGACAAGTATCTCAAAAAGAAAAATTTTCGACAAGGACATTGGGCCCTATTGTATGACAGTAGATTCAAGAACTTCAAACGTAAGTTAACCACCTGTTGGATGGGACCTTATGAAATTGACACTATCTACGATAATGGTTCAATCAAGATAAAAAAAATTGATGAACAACTAACACCACTACTTGTGAATGGTCACCGATTACGAGTTTACAACAAACCTCTGTCAAAAGAAGAATTCCTAACTCATATATTATAGAATTTAGACATGTAGATGATTAGTAAGGAAGGAGATCCTCCTACTGACCCACATTGATTGATTGGTTTATTTGAAACTTTTTGTACATAGGTGTGGATCGAATTTTTTTAATATGCTAAAGGTAACAAGAGACTCTTACCTCCTTTTGTTTTACTTTCGCAAATTTTCTTTTCTTTTGTAAGAATTTTTTTTTTTAATCTATTTGATCCTTCACGAACTTGTTAAAACATCAGTTGTAGGAATCAACAATGTCTTGTTCTTCTTCGGTGCCAGAAATCCTGTTTTGGTCCGATACCAGAGTCTGTCCTTCTACAGTACTATCAATACATATTACCTAATTGACAAAGCATACTACACATATTTCAAAATATTATGTCAATTAATCTGAAGTATGAAGCCATGCAAAAACCACTTAAGATGGAAACACGAAGCCAAATGAAGTATCAAATGGAAGCCCTTCTGTTGACAACTAAAGGGAAATATTTTAATTTCTTTTGGTTCTGTTGCTGAGAAGTATTTTAATTTCTTTTGGTTCTATTGCTGAGAAGTATTTTAATTTCTTTTGGTTCTATTGCTAAGAAGAACTTTAATCTCTTTTGGTTCTGTTTCTTAAAAAAAAAATAAAAAGAGGGACACAATCTTTACCTATGATGGCTCAAAGAACCATAATCCTCTTTAAAGAACTAGAAGTTGCCTTTACCCAGTATTTCAGCATGATTTAAGGAAAAAATATATTAGCCTATAAGCAACTATCTCACCCTAACCAGACTTCAATAGTATTCATTGGATTATCGTATTAATGATTAAAATATGAGTATATGAACACCCTCTACCATGGGAAAACTACCAAAACTTTTATGGAAGAGGATGTACCAGTACCCTAAGGAAACTTTAGGTCATTCTCTTATGGACAACTTTAGACAAAATTATACATCTAGATCACTCTAAAGAAATAACGTGCATAAAAGTTTATTTTTCCTTCAGACAAATCTTTAAAAGACATACAAAAGAAGAGTATATGCCTTCCAACCCAATACCATCCCACCCTATAAAAAAGTTTTCAGACAAGCCTCCCCTGTCACCGTGCAAAGCACTCTTTAATAAAAACCAAAATAGGTGACTATGGACAAGAAGCCTCTAATGGAAAAAGGGTTTAAGAGACTAACCCACTGGCATACTGAACAGGTCTGCTGGTAGCGGGTACCGGTCTATGGTATGACTAGGCAAACCCATCAAGGTACTGAACAAGCCTATTGGCAATGGGGCATTCTACCTAGGGAAGGCACCTCTCACTAATTATCACAACTACCCCACCGAAGTACTAAACAGGCTTGCTGACAGTGGATTCTGGTTGAAACATGTCTCATCTATACTTGTCTGATTGAAAAATTCACTTTTTGTCATCTAAAACAAAAAGAGTAAAGGCCATTATTGGCTTTCATGAGATACAAATTCCATATTAATCAACAACATAATGTCCATTTGAGAATCACCCTAAGTCAACTTACTGGTCTGACATCTAAAGCCTAGACTATCTAAGAAGAAAACTTCTTAAGAGTGGAGTCCTAACTAGGGAGTCTAATCTACTTATATTGTGAAATTTATCTATAACAACCAATGATAGTAAATCTTTGAAGCAAGTTAGGGGGGATCTGTTCTTCTGGAAAACATATATATATTCCCTTCTTCATTGTTGAATGCTACCTCTGTCAATAATCCATTAAAAGAAGGGCAATTTCATTTTTTGGCTTGATATCATATGATAGGTTCTAAACTGTACTTCTGAAATTTGATTGGTGTCTTCACTCTTATCATCTTTTCTCCATTATGATATAAAATGTTGAATCTTCTTGCATACATATATACAACATCTTTGACATGGGGGAAGGTCAAAGAGCCCCTTCAAAAATCTTTTACAGACTTACATGATCACCCTGCAGAACCAAATACAAAAGAAGGTAAGCACATAATATCATAAGTATAAGATATTCCCGTACCAATTTTTCAAGAAGCTTCAGTTTAAAAGGATGAATTCTAACAATTTACAAGTAGTTTCACATGCTATGGGTATTAATCATACAAATTTAAAAGCAAAGGTAACATGGTATTTATTTTCCTATGCTCATAAAACTACAATAAGTATGAAAAGACATATTAGATCTTATGACCTTAGTATTAAACCCATGCGCCTATCCCTCATACCCATATGCCTAAACCTAATCAATCCTCTCATAGCTCTTGAACATGGTTAAGGGAAAAAATCATATCAAAACATGAAGCATGCATAGCAATGATAAGCCACGAATATATTTCATTCTTAAGCAAATTCACGAACCTATCTTATATCATGAACCATGACCTAACAACAAATTCACCACCCAAACGTCCAATCACCTATTCCAAAATGATTCCTTGATACCCAACGTCTTGTCCTCATCATTACAGTAACGGGTAGAAATGAAATGGCTTATCTGGTGGCGAAGGCATCCAAATAAGCCTCATCTAGTCATAATGTTTTCCTTACGACATCCTTCTTAAACTTACCATTCGCATTACCAGCAACATCATCATATTCCCCCTTGTCATGAGCTTTCTCCAGTCCCGAGCCTACTCCTTTCCGATACCAAACCCTTACCTCATCAATTGACTAAACCCTTGTGCTACAACCCGATCCTTTTCTCACAACTTAAAACGATGGTGGTTAGTAGACATGAACCGGTCTTCCAAATTTATAGGGAAACCGAGGAGTTCCAATTATGTCAAGAAAAATATGCTAGATCGGGGTGGATGCCATTTCTGGAAAAGTTTACAGGCTGGCACGAAACGATATCTCATGAATTTATTCAGAGCTATGATGGAGATATTGCACATATAGGAAATCTACAACTGATAATCAATGAAGAAACCTTAAGGGAGGTCACGAAACTACCTAGCAGAGGAGCCAAATACTTCAAAGGTGTACGAATCAATAAAGAAATGTGCCAACAATTCTTGAAAGAAGATCATCAGCACCCCAACTAGAAGAAGGGGATCCCGAGGAACTACATCAAGGAAGAATTTCATCCAATGATTACTAGTCTTCAACAATTTGTCACTTGTGAGGGCAGGTATGCTGTGACCTTCATTTATCATCTTAGGATTCTATTACATTTTGAAGGGGGCCTTGAAATCGATTTTCCATATTTTCTGTGGATGAGTTTGAATAAAATGGTAAGAGGTGTTAAATCCATCTCCAAAATAGAGAAGACTAGCATTTGCCATCAAGGTCTCATTAAAATGCTAGTTTTACATGAACTTAGGAAACAAAGGATTAGTTGGAAAATCCTTATTACACAGCACCTTCCCACAGAAAACAAACCTGTGGATGAAACCCAACATTCTCCAAAGAAAAGTAAGGAACCCCAAGAGAAAAAGAGCAAGAAGGATAAGACAACTCCACCATCATCTAGGGCAGTGAGCCAACATGAAAAAGCAGGGTCCTCTTCCACAGTCAATAGAACTTTTAAAAGATCTGAATCAAAGGGTAAAAACAAATTAGTTGAGGAGACTTCAATGGTGGCAGTTGAGAAAGAGGGCCATCAGACAAAAATGATGAAGAAAGGGAAGCATAGCTCAGAAACTAAAAGTAAACAGTCTGTGGCACGACCCCCTATCACCATTTCACAATTAGAAAAGAAGAAAAGGAAGCATGTGAGCATCCTTGATCCGGTACCTCCTTGTAAAAGAACCATGAGTAGCATGGAAAAGAAAGGAAAAACAATAGCCAATCCTCATACATAGGAAGATCCAATCGACCTTACCTCCCCTTTTGAGGATTTATCAATCCAAGATGACATCCCTAGTTTGACCGAGGAGAAAGACACTATTACTTTATGTGGGACGAGGGGGGAAGTTGAGGAACGAGAGTGTATCCAGCCAATGATGATGGAGTCAACAAAGACCTTGACAAAAGAACAAATGAAGAAAAGGATTGGGGAACTGCAAAAACAAAATCAGGAACTCCAACAAGAAGTAAAGGAATATCAACTCTTGGACATGTATATCAAAAAGGAAAATGAGCAATTGAAAGCAACCAACCAACAACTTCAAGACGACCATGAAGAGACTTATAACAAGCTCAAGAAGGTATTACGACTCCTACAATACGTTAGGGTCATCAAAAGGGAGTTGAAAGAAGAGGCTTCAACCATCAACATCATTGATCCACCAAAGTAAAGAACACAGTCTCAAGTTTTGAAAAATTTTGGTTTTTTTTTTCAGTTGCATGAGGACATGCAATGATTTTGGCATGGGGGAATGTTGAGACCCGAAATTGACATCCCCTTTACTCTGTTATACTCTTCACCTATACCTTTTTGGCCTACCTAAAGCTTGAGTGAATGACAAGAACACTACCATTTGCCAATAATAAGGTCATAAGGTAAAGTATGGTTAATTCATGCATTTTGTGGTTTATAGAGTTAGGGAATTAAATATTTCATGTACTAATGCTTCAATTTGTCATATCTAAATCTTTGACCTCTAGATATCTAGCGTTCCTGTACCATCTCAACTATCCGATACCTGCGCACCAAGACTGTTGCTGTCTGAATCCGGTACCAAACGCATCCGGTACCATCTATCGATTGTGATCTGATACCAATGACCATGCACTATTATGATCCGGTACCAACGACCACACACTGTCATGATCTGGTACCACCTTTTGCGCACTGTCATGATCCGGTACCATCTACCTGTTACAATCCGGTACTAATATGGAAGAGCCTAATACACTAAATTAAGTTCTAGATCTCGCCTAAGCCAATTGGTGGACGTCTATTTTCTTTAGCAAGGCTATGATAAGAATAGTTTGTTGATTGCCTCATCCTCATGCACCTCATTCCATGAGGATGAAGCTAAAGATGTAACCGAATGATTGAACTTAACAACAAATTGATTTGCAAATCACTTCACCTCCTTGTGTTTCACGATTAAGACTATTAAATAGCCATGGCAAGGATGGTGGAAGAGTAGGAGAGTTAGCATATTACCAATATGTGAAGCAACGTGTGATAGTATATAACATATTCTGAGTGAATATTAATGGAATGTCATTTTATCTCCATATTCTAATTATCTATGATTAAGTGTGAGTTGAGTTGTTAATGAAAGTTTGATTTTATGTTTTGAAATGTGAGTGAGAGTAATGTGTGTGTTGAAGACAAGCCTCCTGCAGACTTTAGTAGCTGACCTGTTGAAGTGGCAAGGGCCCACTGCCCAACAAAGTTCAGCCTCTTCGTAGATTAGCATTAGCATTTGTTTTCCAGTAGTGTAAACATTAAATTAGCTAAAGCTTTAACTCTGTTAGATGATAGCAATATAGCTTAGACTAGGATTTCCATTACATAATTGTTTAGAGATATTTATTTGATCTGTTTTTGCATATGCCCTGTTTCTGTTCTCATGATTTTGATTTCCTTGAGTGATCATAGATGTTGGCAAAAATATTCAAAACTATTTGGATAAGAACTAGTGAAGTTCATTGTGAACCACAACAGAACCAACATATTGACTGTTGAACTACCCATGCTATGCTTTAATGATTGATGTGTGATTTCCTTTCAGAAGTGTGGATTGCATAGTTAGTTTTCTGGGTCATATAGCAGAGTTGATTTTTCAAACCAATTCCATATCATACTTGCATGTGCCATAATGGAGTGGATAGCCTCTCTATGAAAGACAACCAAAGTTCATTGCAGTTTGCTATTTTGATTTGTTTCCAACATGCATAATCTAGTTTAATTCTATACTCGTGACATTAGAAATTACCTTTCTTACTGGTGTCTTGTAACTCTGTTGATTACAAATCCTGGATTGATAATTAATGAGTGAATTATACTAAACATATAAGCAACACACTAGCATCCACATCTCTTCTCAGAGATAACTACCACCATTTGAGGAAGTTGTTTTTTAGTTCTGCATTTTTATAGTTTCAACCTATTTCATTTATTCAATGGAAGATATTGTTCACTGGATAACTATGTTTTTCTCCGTATCTTTGTGTTTATTGTATTCAGTCTGCTATTTGTTTCGTTTCGCTCATAAATCCATATCATTGATGCCCTACATTTTCCAAGGCTTCATCTGTAAATGGGGTGGGAAAAGGATCATGCAAACAAGAATCATTCAGTTTCCTCATATATACACAAATCCTTATTCCCCCTTTCTTCTTCTTTTCCTACACTTCCATATGACTGATCCATTCTGATTCTTCCATAGGTTATATGACACCAACTTCTAACATCTTGTCAAATTCTTCCTTGACTTTCTCCTTTTATATTGGATTCAATCTATAAGGTATATGTCTTATAGGTCTAGCATTTGTTTTCAAAGGGATCTTCATCTCTCCAAGTTCTCCTGGTAATCCCTGCATCTCTGAAAATGTCACTGGGAACAAATCATTGTACTCGCATAGTAACTTTGTGATTCTCTCTATGGTTTGATTGTCCCAATAATCTCCAATACTTTGAATCTTTGGGTTTTCTGCTATTCCAATATTTACCTTATTGATATGTAATGGGGATGCATAATATTCGTAATCTATATTTAGACCTTCTACTTCCCTCTCACCTTCAACTTCTGAAATCTGGATATTGCACGGGTTTTCTTCTATTGGGTCTTCTACTTCTGTGACATGATAACATGGTAGCAATTGTCTGACTATTTGTTCCTTCAGATTATGATATGTGGGGAATATTTAAAACTATGGCTATTCAAATATCCTATCTATGACCACCTTTAATGTTGTATCTATCTCTATGCTCTCATTCTCAAAGAAAAATGTAACCAAAACATTCTACTGCATTTCTTCCCAATTGGTAGTTTCCTTGTGTTTTCCTGTTCTGTGTATTCTTTACTTTCATATATGAATTTCTTCTTTTGTCAGTAATAATATCTTTCATTGTGTTCATACTCTATTATTTTTCTCCTGATCAAGATAGGTTAGATTAATATGGAATCCACTTATGTAGAAATAAATCTACGATAATCAAGTGAGAAACTATAAATGAAACTAATCCCTTGTTGATGTTTGAATCTATCAGGATCGAAATAACAACCTCATGAGGATTAAAAATCCCCCTTCATTTTTATAGAGGTGGTACTACTCTGTATAATTTGAAAGATAGTTTATAATATTGGGACAATGATGTATATAAATGAGGAATTGTAAAACAACAAATCCCAAATATTTTTTGAAATATAGAATCCAATTATGCAGAAATAAATCTACGGTAACCAAGTGAGAAACTATAAATGAAACTAATCCCTTGTTGATGTTTGAATCTATTAGGATCGAAATAAAAACCTCATGAGGATTAAAAATCCCCCTTCATTTTTATAGAGGTGGTACTGCTCTGTATAATTTGAAATATAGTTTTGATAATCTTGGGACAATGATGTATATAAAAGGGGAATTGTAAAACAACAAATCCCAAATATTTATGAAATATATAATCCACTTTTGCAGAAATAAATCTACGGTAACCAAGTTAGAAACTACAAATTAAACTAATCCCTTGTTGATGTTTGAATCTATTAGGATTGAAATAACAACCTCACAGGGATTAAAAACCCCCCTTCATTTTTATACAGGTGGTACTCCTCTGTATAATTTGAAAGATAATTTTGATAATCTTAGGACAATGATGTATATAAATAGGGAATTGTAAAACAACAAATCCCAAATATTTATTATTCAAAAAAATGAAAAGAAATCATAAATATACACACTAAGGATTCCTGTGAAGTGGCCCAAGAATCTTTGTTCACAACAATTGCAAAAAACTAAAGTAAATAACAGGTTACACAATATAATCAAATTATCCTCACATCCATCACAATTTTTGTTTTTTAAATATTTTTTATCACACTCAAAGGAAAAAGAAAACGTGGCCCACAAATAAGATAACTTTAAAAGAGTATTTCCATTAAAATAAAAAATGGAATTTGATAAGTCAATTTTAAATATCTCACACTCAAGATCTCAGAGTTACAAGATACAATTAAAATTAACCCCAAAGCAATTCTCTGGGATTTTCTCAAAAACATAATATGGTATTTTATAGTCTTATAAAATTAAAGGAGTTTGTACATAGACGAACTAGGATTGGGGCTCTTGTGGACCAAAATATATGTACATGAAAAGATGAGAGAAGAATGAGTAAGGCTAGAACAAGACACGAGCAACATGACCTGAAAAGAAGATACAAGATGCAATCATAATTCGGTTATATTCTTCTCAAGAAAGACAAAATGTAACTAGATGAATTCCAAAAGGGAAGAAGAGGATGTGATCAATGTAGGATTACTATTATGGAATATCATAGCTCATTTTAATGCTGTTGATGTCCTTATATTTTCTTTGATGACAATTTCATGGCCGATACTAATTTCCCCCTCTTCATTTTCCTCTAAAATCTTGATTAAGGATTCTTTAACCACTCTTCTATATAATCTTTCATTGTGGCTACATTTATTTCATGTCTAATTTTTATGTCAAATAGTATGCCCTCCAAGTCTCTTAAGTCAAATGAGAGTTGGCGAAGCACATATTCAATATATTCATTTTTGTTTGCATAGTTCACCAACCAATTCACAAATTCATTTTCATTATATTCATTGATACTATTAAATTTTTCGGCTGACATGCCCTTCAATATTTCCTCTTCTTCCTGAAATTGTTCTCTTTTCATTAATATAGAATTTATAATTAATTTGGGGTCCTATTATTCTCCTCTGGTTCTATCTAAGTCTATTTCTGTTAATATTTTCTACAATCCCTCCTTTTTAGTAACCACAACATCACATTCTTCCAAAATTTATTTTAGAATCTTTATCTTCTTAATCCAACAGGCCTTTAGTTGCTTTAGTTGAGCAAGAAAAGGTAAATACTCTTATTTCCTTTTCATTTCAGTCATATTTGAAACTTTCAAAGTAAATGTAATGACTGTATCTTGATAAAACCCTTGTTCATGTTCATAGTCACTTTGGAGGAAATATTTAAAAGAATTTAATTTAAAGCCAAATGAAACATTGTTACTTCCAACATCCCATGCTTGCATAATAAGAGACATTCTATTTTTAATGTTTTCTTCAAAAAAATTTCTAACAACGACTAATAACCTTAATGTTTCTCACAATTTTAAATCTGGTATTGCAGGCTGAACAATAGTCAATGGACTTGCAAGGATAGGGGGCAACATCAAAGTGTATTCCAACTCCTTAATTCTTTCCTTTAGTCTTGCATTTTGTGCCTCCATATCATCAATTGAAACATCTAAAGCATCCCCTCTTATCTTGTGTATCTTATCAATTCCAAATGGAAGTAATTTGTTGATATCATACTCAGAATGAGATTTTCCCATTATATTTTTTGGGTCAAACCCTTGAAATATTAAATTTCTAGAGTTTTTGTAAAATAAAGAATTTTGTATGGAAAATGACTCTTCTTCTAAAAAATATTCTTCTTGTGTAGCGAGTTTAACTGCAACTTGTTCACTTTCTCGCAACCTATGTTCTTCATCAAGGAAATGAATGTTTTCAATATAAACCCCCAAGTCCATGTCTAAAAGAGATATATCATTTTCAGATATAGGTTGTTCTACTTCTTCTCATTGATAAATTTTCCTTTTCCATTTTACTTGGAGCTTATGGGGATTTTCAATTTTTCCTTCTAGAGGGTTTTTATCAACCCTACCATATAAATTACTATTTGAAATCTTTTTCTTCTATAATGTTGTTGCTTGGAGACGATTTTTGGGTAGACTACTTTTTTGTAAATCTAGAGGAGATTGAGTATCTTTTTCATTTGAACATTTTCCTCTTTGTTTATATTGGGATGTCGATCTTACCATGGCTTCAATATCATCAACAAATTACATTGGAATATAATGGATATTACCTTCTTCTTCTTCAAACATAAGTTTATTAGTAAATGCGTTTATGAATCCAACTAACATCATATGATCAAGAAGGTTGTTGCTTCTAATGACAATCTAGCTATATTTTCTCCAAAAATAAGTTTCTTGAAAACAATCACTAATTCATTATGTATTTCATAAAAGTAATAAATATCTTTTTGTCTCCACTGAGCCTGATACCACATAGTTATTGGATCAATTTTGAAATCTACCCTTTTCCCAATGGTCAAACCCTTGAAGATGTGGCAATAAGTAATAAAAAATATTAAGTAAGAATCCATATATAACTTCTTTTGTTTCTTGAAATTCTAAAGTTGTGAAGAAATTTTTACAGAGACGATTCTTTGATGCAGGAGAGAGAAGTGCCAACTTTCTCAATTTTTGAGTTTAAATCTCAGATTCAATGTAAATTTATTGTTTTAAGACTCAAGGAGGGATGAATTATTGTAATGTGTAAGGATGAGAGTAAAGTTTCCTTTCATGGCTGACATTTAGATAGATATAGATCTGAATCAGATTATATTTCAATTAAATATAATTTAATGTAGGTAGGTGAAGGAAGGCTCAAGAAGCCCCTCTTTTGTAAAAATATCATTGTATTGATATTTTTTTCAGATAGTTAGTGCATTTTATAAAGTAGGAGAGAAGAGAAGAGATAGGAGAGGAGAGGAGAAAGAGTTGAGACTCTATTGAAGTCTAATCATGTGCACACAATAAAGGGAATTCAATGTTAATACAAAAAACAGATTCCCTTGCATTTGATTTTCTATGTGTTTTCTATGTGTTTTATGAATGTATTTGAATGGTTACTGGGCATGTTTAGGAATGTTGTTAGTGCATGTATGTTTCCTTTGAAGGAATATATAGAATTCTTTGTCTATAGGTTTTTGAGTGTTTTGGGCTCTCACGATAGTGCAATGAGTGCATCTTAGAGTTATTAGAAAAATCTAAAATGCTTGCGCAAGAACTTGTTTAGAAGTTGTGTGAGGAGTATGCTAGGAGGGAACATGAGAATTATTGATAAGCTCATAAGGGATAGTGAAAATTATGCATAGAGTGAGTGCAAAGAGTGCGTCTACACTCATCATAGTGTACAATCTCAAAGAGGAAAAGCTAAGTGCAAGGATTACATGACACCAAAACACTGTTAAAGTGTTGGTCAAGCTCAGTAGGAAGAGAATAGACATTGAGGAGGTTGTTGAAAGAAAACTCTGATGGTGTTTGAAAATCTCAGAAGAAAAAGCGCAGAGTGCCAAGAGGGCACAACAGGTCATCTGAAAGGGACAAAGGGATTGAACCCTTTGGAACTGAAGAGTTGAAAGATCATGAGGAGGAGTGTGAGTGCCAAGAGGGAAAAATAAATCATTTAAATAACAAAGGGACTGGAACCCTTGAAGTTTGATCAATTGGGAGCTTAAGAGAGATAGTATGAGTTTATGTAGAGACGAGTGCAAGGAGTGCACAGAGAAAAAACTTTGATAAGTATTAGTCAAGCTAAAAAAGGAAAGTGAAAGGAGTGCACAATAAATCTTTCTAAGTCTTAAGCTCAAGAGAAGTAGCACAAAGTGTGTGTCAAAGCCTAAGTCCTTTGAAGTTGGAAAACCTTAGGAAGGATAATGAGATTTATCTCTCGAAAGGAAGAATTCCTTTTGTTTGGAGGATGAGTAGATGAGATCTGTTTGGAGGGAGCCACAGATTTTCACAACCATCAGATCTAGAGAAAGTACATGGGTGTCAACCCTTGAAGTCCTTCATACTTTGCGAGTTTGCAGACTTTTGTGTGTTTTGTGTAAGGGAGGTAGAGTTATCGAAGTCCCAGAGCCTGAAGTAAATATGGGCCATTGAAAGTGGAGGACATGTGTCCGTAGATCAGGTGAGGTCCGAAAGTCCTGGTATCTAGAAAAGTTAAAGTGTGGTTGCAGGAGTGTGAAAGTTTCCCTAAGATTTGAAGGTTGGAGTAGATCCTGGCCACTAGCGTCAGAGCCATGTGTTAGTAGATTGTTGGTGGTTCGGTAGGCAGTCCAGGGAAATAGATGTGTAAATTGTTTTGAGTCGAGAACTCTTGAAGTCCTGAAGGCCAGAGTACATCTTGACCATTGGTTGAGAATGACATGTGTACCATGGATCATGACTCCTCGCCACTTTAAAGTTCGATGATCCAGAGAGTTGTGTGTGTTAACCTCTCAGAACTCTCAGAGCCCAAAGTCCTGGAGAGGATCATAGCTGTCAGTTGCTAGAGAGGGGAGGACTATTGATCTGGAAGCCTCTGGAGGATTCACCAATTCAGTGTTCAAAAAATTTGGGAGTTGTTGCAGTCAAAACCTATGAATCTCGAAGCTCCAAAGTCCTGAATTTTTCAGATAAGATGAAATATAGCCCATGGTTTTGGCTTGAGGTCACATGGAAGACTCTTTTATAGTGTTAATACCCTCATGAACTTGATTCTATTTGTGGGAAAAAGGGAAAAGTCCTGTGGAGAAAAATTTCATGGGCTTAGTAGGGGCCCAAGAGCTAATTCAAATCCTTAGAGTAAATAATACTTAGACCAAGAGGTCGCATGAACCTCTTGGAGTGGTGGGGATTTGCATTAAGTGGTATCATAGCTTGATTTTTTCTACAGATAGTAGGAAAGAGAAAATATTTTGTATGATACCATCAAGTGGTATTAGAGCATATTTTTGTTTATAGATAATAGGAAAAGAAGAAGAAGACTGAGTGTTGATGCCCTGTTGTGTGCGAAGATCTGTTTGCAGACGATAGACTTTCCAGGATGTCAGGGAAAGGAGAATATGGCTATTGAAGGGAAAAATCAAGTTCAAAGAGGAGAATGCAAGAATATGAGCCAAGAAGAGATGGATAAAGAGCTCAAGGCGGGTGGAGAGAGGCTCAACATGCTGATGCAGAAAATGAAAAAAGGAAGTTGGAGGTGTGAGTGGCCCATGAAGAGGAAGGTAAGGTGGCCTATTCAGTAGTTGATTTCCAGGGAGCGGAAGAAAATATTGAGGAGGTGGTTGAGGCAAGTGGAAACCTTCAATGACATAGGGAAGGAAATAGGTCACGTATGTGATCCAAAGAGTGGATAAATCCTCAGTGACGAGGAAGAGAGATCAATTGAAGATCTCACATATTTCTATAAGGGAAATGAGAAGAGGTCGGTTTAATATCTTGCAGACTGCTAGGAGGCAATAAAATAAAATTTAGGTTTCCAAGTGGGAAAGGAAGAGATGAGATTGTCCAAGAGTCTCAATAACTCAGAGGAGAGTTCAGATTAACAGGGAGTGCTTACAGAATAACAGGAGGATTAGAGGTGTATTTTGATCATTGGAGGAATAAATATATTCGTTCCAAGAAGCCCAATAGAGGCCACTGCATGTATTGCAGGTGCAGGAGAAGAAATACAACTAGAAAAGATTTCATAAGGGAAGAGAAGGAGAAGACATTGACATATTCCCAAGAGAAGAAAGAAGAGGAACATTCAAATGAAATGCTCACTCAATGGGAGAAGGAGATGAAGTTACTGGAATATTGGCTAAGCGATCTAGATAAAGAAAAATACTTCCATAAGGATGCGTTCATGAGGAGTGGAGATGAATTCCATCTTGAGGAGTAGCTAGTTGAAGCTACACTTGTACTACTAGCATAAAGAGATGAAAAAAGAGTAGAAGAACTGGTGGAGAG
This sequence comes from Picea abies, assembly GCA_900067695.1. Lineage (NCBI taxonomy): Eukaryota > Viridiplantae > Streptophyta > Pinopsida > Pinales > Pinaceae > Picea > Picea abies. The sequence goes on from CBVK0100485388.1 coordinate 18,576, forward strand.
ATAACTATTAGAGGAGATGGT
>CBVK0100485389.1:0-18595 GCA_900067695.1 Picea abies
CCTCCAACTTCGTAAGGCCATAAATTACAAACCGTGAGGAGTTATGTGACGTTACACATACCAACAGAAATGGAATGACATTCAATATCCATATAGAATATTATTACCTAAAAATATATCAAAACTCATACCATTATCCATCAAACAAACTTGAGTCCATTACCCAAACCTGAGTTATGCAACTTCTCATGGCCATAACTCTCTAACTGTGAGGATTTATGTGGCGTTCCACATACCACCAGAAATGGAATGACAAACACTATCCATCTAGAATAGTTTCACTAACAAATTCACTAGAGTTCATCTCATTATTCCACAAATAAGCATGGGTTATCTAACCATACTTCTAGGATAACTCAATCCACAAAGTGTTTTCCCGTGAGGGCTTTCACCATAAGTGGACCACTTTGGAGTTCATCAATTTCTACTTATTATCAACCATGACAAGACAATAATGAGTCATATTTACATCATGTTGTGACAGATATTAAAATCGACTCTGTTGCCCAAGATTTGAAAGGTTGTCAAGGAGGCCATGAATGCTGAGATACAGAAGTTGGTGCTCTTGAGGCTTTAGGGGTGGCTTTTGGAATGGCAGCATGAACCATTCTTTCGGGGGATCCATTCCAATTTTGTCTTAGACATTTTTGCCAAAAAGTTAAAGGGTGGATCTGTGGACCTTTTTGTCATTAAGTCTTTTGGATCAGGATTCCAGGCTTTATTTATTTTGCTACTGCTCCCCTTTTTATCAAGGTTATGGGGAGTTCCATTCTGCCAGCTTCCTAGCTACTTCAAAGATGGAGCAGCTTGTTTTGTAAGCGTTGGATCCTTAGCAAAGGGATGAGAAGGAGATCCATTGTTGCCACTGCTTTTCATTTTGATTAACATGGGATTCAATGTCTCTATGCTACATCTTCTGAAGATTTCTTCCGCATTGGTCTCCTCTCTAGCTGCAACATTTTCAGTGCCTCTTTCAATCTATATGTTTACACTTCCACTCCCTTATCTTGGCGTAGATTGCACTCTTCGTTTAGGATTCCTTGTGGGTGCCGCTGTTCTTGTGATTGGATTATTTGTATATAACTTGCCTCATGATGTGGAGGCTGCCAAAATACAATAACATTATTTTTGGAACCTTTGGCCATTTCTATCACTCTTTTAAAGAATCAGTTTTGGGCTGAATCCAGATTGCATATGGAGTATTAGGACTTCTAGAAGCCTCAACTTGGGCCTGAAGAAGCCTTCTATCGTTCATTATGAACTGGAGAGGATATTGACAAAATATTGGCGCAACTCGGCAGTAATAAAAGTATGAGGAAGTGATACTAGTGTACTTGGTCAATCTCTCACAGGCCAAAGTAAATCAGAAGCTCCAAAAGATTTGTGTGTGGTTGATCCGTTTGTTGGAGGGCAGTATGTTGATAACCACGCTGATGCTCGTTTTTCCCCTGAATTGAACCCCAAACTCAAAGTCGCTGGCATCACAGAATCTTTAAAAACTGTTGGGCAATGTGAAGGTGCATTGACTTCTGACAATTAAAGATGCATTGACTTCTTTTGTTGGCGATGAATAAGACAAAGACTGGAAAACAGTTGAAAGCATCTTCGAGCAAACACAGGAAGTCCTCATGCCGGGCTTCGGATTCCATTTACAGAAGGAATATGAAGACTTCTTATAAAGTGTGTTGCCGTATTTAAATGTATTATTTTATTGCTTATTAACTGCGGTGGAGTTAATCGTGCTTCAAGTACTGGTCCACAGGATGACGGAAAGGAAAAGTAAGGAATTGTTGTGAAGCACCTTTAAGGAAAGTTCGATGAACACGAAGACCCCGAGAGTTGGAAAACATAGTCAGCTTAAATAAAGACTAGTAGATCTGATGCTCTTGAACTTGAACAACAAGCTGAAGTTGAAATCAACGGATGTACTCTTTATGGCATCCAAGAAAAACTCTTTGCGTGGCCCTCAAAGTCGATAATAACGCTGATTCTGTCCATTAAATTAGTTAAAAACGATGGCGCCCATAAAAATATTCCTGTGGATGAGAGGCCAAAGGAAAGAAAGCTCAACCTACCGTTTCAGGCATTGCAAAGCATCAAACGTACAGGTCAAGCATGAATTTTCAGAATAAATTCAGCAGTTGTGCCCCTGGGCATCAAAGCAGCAAGAACGGAGTGGTGGAATGTGGCGGGTGTGCACAGCCCATGTCAGAACAACGTGAACAATCGCCAACAGGTGGACGACCTAGTGCTGATTGTGGGCCGAGTAACTAAAGGAAAGCACGCACTATTGATTATGGCTATGGCAGAGAGGCTCTCCTGGCAGGACTAACAATGCTGTCAAGAGCCGTTAGAAATAAGTTTTTCTCGGTAATTAATTGCCCCTGGCTATGCAGAGAATCAAAACGACGATACTGACAAACAGATTTGAAATAGCTTGCTGTTCGCTCGGGTCGCTAGACGTTCCGTTTAGCATGACAAATGCGTCACATCCCTTCACGTAGTAATCGTGGAAAAGAGGTCTTGATAACCCCAACACTTGTGTGATATTGTGTATCAGCAGCGGTCGAAGAGCGGATTTCACTATCGACTCCAAGATGGGGCCGCTGCCATTGTAAAATGATCAGGAAAGCTTGCAGATGACACGGATACGAGGATGCTGAAGAAAGCTTGAATGTAAAATCCGCGATAACAATGGGCTTCATTTGTATTGAATGTCATAAAAGCAAATGAGTTATTACATTGTCCGTGGCAGGGAGGTTCTTATTTACAGATGAGTTTACTGGCCGTGTCATGTAGAAGATGGAGCGATGGCTTACATCAGGCAGTTGAGGCTAAGGAAAGAAAGAGATACTTTTGGAGTCTTGACAAAGGTAGATCTGATGGACAAGGGGACCGATGCAGTGGATATTTTGGAAGGAAAAGCATATCGTTGACAGTTTCCTTGGGCCGGTGTTGTGAATCGTTCTCAAGCTGATATCTATAAAAGTGTTAAACATGGTTGTTACAAGACGAAGAGAGCGGCAAACTATCATTAGATCACGTATCCCAAGCCTTCAGTCACTTACTAACAAAACCCTTGTTGAAATCGAATCAGAGTTGAGTCGTCTTGGAAAACCGAATGCTGCAGATGCTGGAGGACAATTGTACGCGATTGTGGAGATTTGTCAGGCTTTTGGTCAGATATTCAAAGAGCACCTCGATGGTGTGCATCCAGGTGGTGATAGAATTTACAAATGTCTTTTATAATAAACTTCCTGCAACTCTTAAAAGGCTATCATTTGAGAAGCACCTTTCAATGGAAAATGTGAGGAAGCGCATTACAGAGGCGGATGGCTATCAACCTCATTTGATAGCCCCTGAGCAAGGATATAGGCATCCGACTGAAACTGCCTTGAGCACTATCAGAGGTCCTGCCGAGGCCACTGTTGATGCGATACATTATGTACTCAAGGATCTTGCTCATAAAGCAGTAAGTTGTCTCATCTAACCTGATTGTCAACAAGAATAACAGATGATGGATTATCAAATCTTGCATCTTGCAGTACGTTATGCTCATTGGAAATTTATCATTTGCACCAGTGTTCAAGGCCCTGGTTTGGCTATAATAGCATTTTCATGTAAGTGAATTCAATACATGGTTATAAGTCATCGTTTTGAGGGCATGCCAGTATTAGAACAGCTCAAAAAATATTATTGCTTGGTACAAGTGGAGGCCGATATATGACGATATTTCCAGATTGGTATTTAGATGTATTTTCTGTAGCAGCAGTTAAGTAAGATGTAAGGAGAAAGCCATTCAGAGGGTTTGATAACATTGATTCATGTCAGCACCGAACAATCAGCACCTGGAATTCGAAGGAGAGGTGCCCCCAAACAGCAAAACACCTGGCAGCCATGAATTCCAGAGAAGGCGAACCGTTTCAGATTCCTGGAATGCCTAGAGTCTCATTTTTCCTTTTTAAAAGAATGATGTATGTAAGATTAAAGGAGGGGGGGCGCATGAGTGCAGGACTGGAGAAAAACTTCTGTCAAGGAGTTTTCATTGTAATTGTTGAGTTATTGTGTAAGCCATTATTGGAGTAATAAAAAAGATGTTTGCTTGCGACTGTGAGATTCACCACGGTCGATTTCTTTCAGCATGTTTTCTGCTCCTTCAGCTGTGTTAAATCTGTTTAGAATTTATTTGATATTCTCCTTACTCGCAGTTGATGTGTTACCATAACCTTATGTCTTCCTTAATTTGCTTTACATTTTGTTTTCCTCTAACTGATGGGCTTCATTACACTTTAGTACGACCACTACTGTAACAAAAGGGTTTGGGTTTTCTGCAAATGTTTATTGCCTTTCCTCTGCACCAGCTATCAGTTGTGTAAGACCAATCTGCATTTTCGGAACTTTGCATGTATCCTTTGCTACGTCGGCCTTTCCTTTTGCTTTCCCCTACCGCATCATGATTTATCAAAACGCTGAAAGATAGACTTACTTTGCCTCACTTTCTGCAAGTATTTGATCTCTGCTATTGTCTTTTTTTCTCGGTTTTCATTTGACTCCATGCCCAATGGACCTTTTCCCTAGTTTAACACCCAAACTCAAATAATCCAAGACCATCATTTACCCATAAATCTGCCCAGCATTTCACGCTTACTTCAATTTATTTCGTGACATTTTTCGAGAGATCCCTCTCGGGTTGGAAGAGGGTAGCTTCTAATCCAAAGTGGTTCGAGGTTGCCTCGGGATTGATTTGTTGCAGCCCATTTCAATTCTGAGTGACAACACATCAAACAATCTTGGGTCCATTACCCAACCTTTTTGCTACGGGGATTTCTTCAAGGGTTGACATCAATGACAACCAACCTTAATCAACATCTCTCATGGCATAAAAGGTAGATACAAACAAATAATATGCACTACCTAGCTTAGAAAGAATAAAATAGATGCAACGCTCTTCTTTTTTTTTATCTTACATTCTTCACATAAAATTTTGAGTGTTTTAAACTTAGATAGATAGTCTCCAAGGCAATAAAAATCACTTGGACTCAAGGTCAATATTTAATTTTCTAACTGTTGTGCTCGAATAATAATGAATTTACCAAACACAGATTCAATCTTGTCCCAAGCTTCTTCAGGGTCATCAATTTATTGAAGGTGGTACCTTAAATCAGGAGAAATGGACATTCCAAATATTCCTCGTGCTTTTTCACTCTTATTATTCCATTTGGATTTCTTATCATCATTAGTGGGTGTTTTTTCCTTTCCCAAGGTAATCCGATATAGGGCTTTACTTCTTAATAAATCTTCCATATGAGATTTTCATTGGAAGTAGTTGTTGCTAGTAAGAAAGACATTACTTGTAGAAGCCATATTAAATATGCAGATAATGTGGATTTAAAAATTGAAACTGATGATCTGGATGGAGCGATCTCGAAAAGTTATGCGGTTTTTAAAAAAACAACACTGAAAACGGACTTCTGATGTGAGAGTTATGCCATTTTAAAAAAAGGCATAAACGGTAACCAACTGACCACGTGATAGTGTAAGTTGCTTTATGAAATGACCCACTTTTATAAAGAGAAGTGGGGATCACTTTTACAATGAAGTTACTTTATAACAGAAAAGTTACATGCAAAATAAATAACTCTAAAATAAAATATTAAAGCTACTTATAGTGATTCACTTTTATACTTGAAGTGAAATACACTTTACAATTTTAGCATGAATGTTTTCAAAAAAGTAACAAAAGAGAGACTTGAACTCAAGACCTCTTACTTAATAAGGCAAGTTTTAACCAAATGGTCTAGCAAAACATATTGTAATTTTCAGAAGGAGGATTAGGGGTGTTGTTGTTGTTGAAGAGGGCCTTGGAGAACGTGCTAAAAAAAACTATTTTCACACAAGAAAAAAATGTCGCTTCTCGATGACAACAAGGATTAGATCTCGGTTAGCTTACCCGGAAGATGCATCTTTTCCTATATGTTTCTGTTTTTCTGAGATCGCACAGGGTGTGGGGAAAAGAGAATACGTAGATCTAAAAGAGTAGCAACCTGGAAATAAATAATACAAAATCGAAATAAAACCAAAATACTACTCTGCAAAAATTTAAAAAATGAGTATTCAAGCTTTATACCTTCGGATCTGACTGTAATGGTCATATCTTGGGAAAACAAAAACCTTTTTGAGTGAAACAGAAAGTGTTATTGAATGAAATGAGTGCTCCTGACGTAATAGAAAAGTCCTCTCATCCCATAAAGGTATGAAAAATGAAAAAAAATGGAGATGAGGCAACTCGGCTTCACAATCTCGATCTACAATAGGAGCGGGTCTTCAAACAGGCTTTGATACCATGTTCGACAACACAGGTATTCCAACAGAGGACGAACACCTTCAGTAACCACTCACATAACCATATCAAATATCAACACACTGATGTTATCACGTGGTAAAACCCCTACGGGGAAACATCCACGGCCCCAGCCAACGCGGCCACTTGGAGCAGTTTATTAATGAAAAAGAAAAAGATTATAGAGAGATTTTACAATAGATTTTATCACAATCGATCATCGACAAATGACCCTCCATGCTCTTTAAATAGAGATAATGTACCAATCAGGTGTTAATCCACGGATCAATGGTCGTTAAGATCGAGGAGAGTATGAATTGTTGAATCACTCTATGTCGGGAACATATTGTGACAGTCGGATTTCCTAACTACAAATGCATACTAATGCATACTAAAGAAACGCACTAAGAAACAGACTTTTACCTAACGACATATTAGACCAAGTAGATCTTAAATAACTTCTAAGTGTCTAAATATCCTAACAATGATCCCCCTAGATACTCTCTCTATGCCATAGGTCTGCTTCATTTCTTCTGCCAAGGCTTTCTCCTTGGTCTTGTCATCCAGGTACTGAGCAGGTTTGTCACCATTGGTGGGAAGACCTCTTATCTTTGCAATCAAATAGACATCGATTGAAATGTGTGTCTCTAGCCACATAATTCCTCCATGCATTACTTCCAATAACTACTTGACACAGTTATTTACGTCCTTGTCCCTTCCAAAATGAAGGATTTCTAGTAGGTTCATTATACCTATGTTGTATAAATCTTGTATCCACTGTTTGGGTTCCATTATTGGTACTCTTGTCACACTGGCCCCATTTCTCTCCATGTATACTTGTTGCACAAACTCAATAAATTTATCTATTTATTTTACATCGTGGTCCAAATAACATAGTTTCTCTACGCATCCTAGCAAATCTGATACAACCTTTACTCATGCCAGTATGCATGGTAACACAAGGGTTTCCTCTGGTTGCTTGCGTGGTGACCTCTGGACTAGTTGTTTTACTTTCCCCTTTGTTGGCTCTCTTGAAGGCCTTACCTCCTAGTACATTTTATCTTATTGTCCCTCTTCTCTTCCAGACTCCTATTGCACCATGACCTCTTCTACTGGCATTTTCTCCTTCTGCGCTTTCTCTGTGCCAGATTAAGCCCTTGGCTCATTAGATTCCTTCCTCTCCTGATCTTCTTCCTCAATCGGTTGGAATGTTTCTTGTGTTGGGTGTTGCTCCTGTGTTTTGTTATGTGGATCAAGCTGCATATGTTTTGTCGTCGGGGATGGCTCCTACTCCTCCACCACTTTAGGGCTTACTGGTTCGATGACTGGGGAAGGAATGGCATCCACATATACCACTCCCTCCATCTGTGTAGTGTTTTTCACTTCCATTATTGGCTCTGACGATGACCTCTTGTTTCTACGGGTTCTCCTTAACATTTGAATAGGTTCTCTAACTTTAGGTGGCACCATCTTACTTAGATATGAATGGATTTTCTTCTAAAATCGTATTGTCAACCTGCTAGATCTCTTGTTCATTCTTTGCTTCTTACTGCTTAGCTCTCTGTGCGTTTGAAATCACAATGTGGCTTCCCAAACTCTATTTGTTCTTCTATAATACTATCATAAATGATCCAAATATTACTGGGCATGCTTCCTCCACTGTCATAAATGTTCATTTCGCTCATTTTCCTGACGACTGGTTTTTCTTTTCCCGAATGTTTCATTTTTTTGATGTGTCATATTTTCCTACTGTCATATTTCTCTGACGCACTGAATTTTTCTTATATCATAGTTATCCTGCACACTATGTCTTCATTTATTGTCACACCATTCTGTTGTCTATTGTGCATTGTAACTTCCCACTATCTGTCTATCACTTATTTCTCTAACTACTTCTTTGTGAATTTTTCACATTTTTCTACTTTTTTCTTCTTTTTCTTCTTTTAATTCCTACTATTTACAATATGTACAAATCTAACTTATGTGCGACAACTACTAGGGGTTAGTGGTTCGACTATCCCTATATAGTTTTAGTCGAATACTATTCATCAGTCCTTGAACTTCCTTTCCTTTTAAGTCCTCCAGCTGCACAACACCTCCATCTATGAAAAAATTTATCTCATATGGCCCTAGTTAATGCATTCTAAGCTTCCATGGGTGCTACAAATACTTACTATCATAGAGGAGAACCAAATATCCCTCCTTGAAGTTCTTCTTCTTAATATGTCTGTCATGCCAAGATTTATCCTTTGCATTCTGTACTTCTTGGTGGAAATCAGCTATGATCATGTCTTCTTCCAATTCCATAAGTTCAACTAATATTTCTTGTACTATGCCTCTTTCTGTTCTCTTTGTGATAACTGCAACATGCAGACTTGGTATCAAATATTCCAAGGGAACTACTGCTTCTTGTCCATACACCAATATGAAGGGTGTTTTCCCTGTTAGCTTCTTACATGTAGTTCTATTATCCTAAAGTATTGTTGGTACCTTCAAATCCCAATCATCTTTGATCACATTACAAATATTTTTCAAGACATTCTCCAATATCATGTTAAACGCTTCCGATGTTCCATTATCTTGAGGATGATAAGGAGTGATGTTCTGATGATGTATCTCAAACTCTTCAAGCATTTCCTGTATTGAAATGTTGATAAAGTGAGTCCCATGATCGCTCATCAAAACTATTGGGTATCCAAATCTTGTCACTACAAGTTCAAATATAAAGTGCATTGTAGTCTTTGCATTGCAATCCTTCACTGTTGTTTCCTCAACCCATCTTATCAAGTATTATGTCATTGTAATAATATATCGTGTCCCTCATCTTTTTTTTGGTAGGTTAATGGGTCCTACAAAGTATATTTCCAATTTATCAAATACTTTCAAAGTAACTTGAGGTATTAATGGCATCTTATTCCTCCTGGATAGCTTTCCAACCTTTTGACAAATATCACACTAGCAAATTTGGGTCATTTTATGATGGCTATTTCGACGCTCTTGCGACTTTATGTCGTGGATATTGCGACGAATCTTGAGTCTCTGAAACGTCATTTTATGGCACGTGGAAATTTCGACGAACTTGAATTAACGTCTCAAGAGTGACAACCCTTGGGAACTTCTCACAATTGCGACAAAAAAAGAAATGTCATCGCCAATATGAAAATACAGGCAAACTAAGTGAAACCAACAATTCGTCTCAATTGCGACGACAATTTTTATTGTTCATGTAGAAAATTCATCGCAGCAATTGATATTGTTGTCACACTTGATATTTTTGTCGCACTTGAGATGACATTGAAATCAAGAGTTCGTCTCAATTGAGACGACCATTGTGAGTACAATTTTCATTGTCCATATAGTAAATTCATCGCATCAATTTTTATTGTCGTCGCACTTGCGACGACAACTATTTTTTTTTATATACTCATTCGTCATAGGAATGACACCATTGTGACGACAATTTTCATTTTCCATATAGAAAATTTTTCGCATCAATTTTTATTGTTGTCGCACTTGCGACGACAACTATTTTTTTGTTTATATACTCATTCGTTGCAGGAACGACACCATTGCGACGACAATTTTCGTTGTCCATATAGAAAATTGATCGCATCAATTTTTATTGTCGTCACACTTGCAAGGACAACTATTTTTTGTTTATATACTCATTCGTCACAGGAACAACACCATTTCGACGACAGTTTTCGTTGTCCATATAGAAAATTCGTCGCATCAATTTTTATTGTCATCGCACTTGTGACGATAACGTTTTTTTTGTTTCTATACTGATTTGTCACAGGAACGACAATATTTCTTTGTTTATATAGAAAATTCGTCGTAGGTATATTAGGGTCGTCGAAATTGTGATGACAAATATTTATTTAAAAAAAAAAATCAAAAATTATTTTAGGTGGAAATATTAATATTACCATATTAATAACTATCAATACTAAACATTGACATTATTTATTATTTATATTAATAACTTCTTTTGCATGGGGACTTGGTGTTTTTTCCAACAACCAGGAAAAAGCTTATGCACTTTGGAAAGGATTGAAAATTTCTAAAGATTCATGTGCTCAATAGTTGCTTGTAGTGAGAGATTCAAATACAATCATTAATCATATGGAATTCATTGTGCGCTAAAATAGTCTCATTCAAGGTTGCAAGGTTACATATAAAATAAATAATGCAATATAGAAGATGAAATACTCAAAGAAATTACTAAACTGAAATATGTGCTCGGGTGGTACAACAACTATTTGATAATACTTATTTCAATAGGTCAATGACAATGTATGTCTTTGATGTAAGAGTTTCACATGGTGTATTTTACAAATACAAAACACAATCCTAAGACTCTAACACAACACTAATGACCTTCACTCAAATAGTTAAATACTAATTAGGTCTTCCAAGTGATTCAATGTATGGTGATGCAACCCACCATAGAAAACACATGAAGGCATGAGAGGCACTATGATTCCACTATAGGGGAAGATGAAAGGGGACATGTGGGAAAATAAATCCTCTATCTCCAAGGTCATTCTAAGAACTCGTATCTTTCTACAATGTGCCTTAAATGAAGCCATATACCTTCTTTGACTTATCAACCTATTAGTACTTAGTTTACAGTGTTAAATTTTGTACTTTTGGTGAAGACAGTCATGCTACTGAAATAATGACATTCTTGCAGCGCCATTATAAAGCATCATATTCTTCGCCAGATTGGTTTTTCACCATATCTAAACTACTTATATTTAATATTTTTTACAACCAAGAGTCAACATTGGCAAAAGGGCCAAGATCCATTAAAGCCATCAGGCATAAAAAACCAAGTTCACAGGTTATCGAGCCAAATCACCTACCATCAAATACAAAATAGTCTGGTTTTGTATGCGCATAGAGGTTGTGTAAGTGCCCAGGTGATGAAAATCTTCCAACAGAGACATCGGATGCCAAATGCTCAATCGATTAAGTTAAGAGCTAAGTCACTCAACAAAAGGTGCCATGAGAGGAGCCCACAAAGAGGCCTTCTTCATGCACTGTGCATCAATTTTGTCCACAACTGTCAGCATTAAACAAAATTAAAGGGTTTCTATCTCATGCATATGGATATTTTCCTCTGCAATAGAAAAACACCACGTAGCACAGAATGAGCCAGTGCACTTGCAATCGAAAATTAAGTCAATCGCACAAGCCAAGCCATGAATTAAAAACACAAGCCATTCTTATGGTAGCTACACTAAATCTAAAGCCATGAGTCATGCTATGTGTCGACACAAAAAAGAAAGCCAAAGTCATTAATCAAGCCATAAATCAAGTTCATTGACCAAATCAGTTTAAATTCCTATGCAAAGTCTACGTGCCAAGTTGACAAGTCAAGTCCATATGCCATGCAACATATAAGTCATCAAACGCCATCTAAGAGACAAGTGTCAAAACATTCTACAGAGGTCTATTTGGTTATCCAATGTTTCATAGATTGAGGTAAATCATGCCCGAAATTACAGATGCCAAAGATCCGATTTGCAGGCAGAAGATACATGCACAGTTGTCTAAAGGTGCAACATAGTTTGGTCTATGGTTTGTTTTGCAGGTCGAATGCATCATGGTTTTATGCAAAGCCACGAGTCAAGACCACATGGGAAATCCAACATTAAACTCATATGACCATACAAGGCCATGAGGAGGGAGCCTTCAGGATGACTAGAAGCTCTCGATTCAAGTAGTCCCAGGGTATGCTTGCTATAATTTTCTATGGTGTTGGATCTTAGTCACATTGTTGTAGTATATGAGACACGATGTCAAAGTATGGCGGAGACTAGAAGTGCACTGAGAAGGTTCCAGGTTATTTATTGATGAGGAGTTCTGGTAAGAGTTAAATGAGCACTCAAACGCCAAGAATTGGAATTTTTCAACTGTATGTCATCGCCACACAATGCTAAATGACGCTAGGTAGATGGCAGTTTGAGTTTAAAATTATAAAATGCAAAGTACCAACAAATAAAGAGATAGACCGAGGTGAGAAGCTTGTAGTTGTCAACGCAAATGAGAAAGGCCAATATCACGATCTTGGTAAAAAATTTAAGCATTGTAATAGAGTTTATTTATTACGCATAGATGTTGGGAGTAAGAGAAATAATACCAAGGCAAAAGATGTGAAAAACAACTTAAGGATCAACAAATGTAAAGATCAACTAGATCAAAGTTTCAAGTCAAAACTTGAGAATCCTCCAACAGTTCACTCATGGGAGGCTACAAAAGGAGGCAGAGTTTCAGTCTTCCCTGGTTATAATAAATCTTCATACAACAAGATTTGAGAAGATGAAAGAGAAAGTTATTTTTATGTTTTGGAACTTTTAAATTAGTCTTTGGTTCGGGAAGATTGAGGGAGTATAATAATGTTTCCAACATCTGTCGAGGCCATACAACAGCTGGAGATAGAGCATGATTAAAACAAATTTTTAGGCATAATATCAGCAGCCTCAACACCAAAGGGAAGCTAAAGGACACCTGGAAGCAGTGATCTTCTTGCAATTCAACATTCAAATCCAACAATTAAGAATTGAAGACTTCATCAAAGATTTGGATTAATCTAAATCAACATTTCCAAGAAACCACTAGAGTGACAAACTTTTTGGAGGAAACATAACACATGGCAACTCAAAATTGAAGGAAGTTGGTCAAATGTTATCTCTAGTATCTCGAACACATGGCTAATAGGTGGCATCAAGAAATCTACAACAAGCATCAAATTCTACGAAAGTTATGGAAACAAAACACTTGGCAGTCAGTTCAGCCTTATTTCTCATCAATTCCAAATTCTTAGTGATCTAAGGAGCAATGTTTGAACAATATCCAGGTTTTCAAGTTATAGGTGGCAGGGGATTCAACAAATGAAGATCATATCTAGATTTAAAAGGAGATTTGACACCAACAAACTCAACTATTCGAAAACCTTTACAACTACATTTGTTTTAGTTTATGTCTTATGATTTGAATGGATTTTATTTTCAGTAAACTAGCACATTTTGTTATTATTTTTTGTTATTTAAATCAAGCATTTTGTAATCAAGAGGTAGGGGGAGGAGAGACCGGAGAGGGGAATTTGGGTAGAGGCCTGTGTAGGAAAGATTATAAGCCTATGGGCATTTATTTAAGTATTCATTTCTGACATTGAACATCCAGGTGTATTGTTTTACCAGATTGTGATCTCTTCCTGTTTTACATTCTGTCTTCGTCTTACTTGAAATAATTGTAGACATTGAGAATCAATGGCTGCTCATGGATGATAGATTTCCGAGCAGTAAAGATTTTGCCGTGATTTCCTATTATCAGTGTGTTTTGTTTAAGGTACCGATGCATCCTTTTGACAGAGAGAATCTCTATTTCATGGATGTTCTACTATTTGTCACATTCTCCATTCTCCATCCACCATCATATAAGTATTTTGTCTGATATGCAACTCACTGGCCTTCAATCTAACAAGATGTTTACTTGACTACATGCCCAATGGTGTTTTAACTGATATGCATTTAGCTTGTTTCTCTTATTATTTCTCTTATCATGTACCTCATCCACCTTATTTCAAAACCCAAACACATTCTTATTTATAAAATCATTGCAATAACTGAAGATGTGCTAGGCTTGACCCTATAGCAGTCTAGGGGCAACTTCTAGCACTAACATCTTTTGGCGTCATTGCCAGGGATGAAGCAACGAAGATATCTTTCCTAGGAGAATGACGACGATCAGATCTGCTTCTTAATGGTGAACAAGAAGAGGGCAGATACATGACTGCACATCTTTCACCATGGCGACTCCATTGTCCCGAGATTAATAGGAAACTCCACTAATTGAAGATCCATGAGGGCCATGGAAACTATTGTGGCTCGGAGGTATGCATTTTTTGATTTCACCAACATAGCTCGTTTTCCACATCTAGTACCTACAATATCTGAATGGGATGACTATCTTCCCATATTTAGAGGATGCAAGGATGATCATTCTGGTGAGTATTTATCAAATTTTCATAAATGCATGCTTGAACATAATTTTGTTCACGAGGATGTCTTAATCAAGATGTTCAGATTTTCATTAGAAGAACATGCTCGTGAATGGTGTCAATCCCTTCTGGCTGCTAGCATTCATTCTTTGAAGGAGTTTCATACTGTCTTTCATCATTATTACAAAAACATTTATCCGGTTGATTTTCCTTTTGATAACTTTTGTAAAGAATTTGAATTTGACATTCAACATTCAGTTAGTATTTCTTTTGTTTGTAAGGATGTCGGTGACAATCTTACTATAGACACATTTGTCCTTTGTTAAAAATTTTCTAGTAATTTTGACTATGATATAGAGGATGATTATGTTGAGGAAGGAGAAGATGTTTCATCGTCTTCCGAATCTTCTTCTAAATCTATTTTACAGCATGAGGTTGCTCATCCTTCTATGCAAGACACAAAGGTTTTTGTCTCACCTATCTATGATGAGTATTATAATTCTGAACATGATGGTATTTTCTATGAACAACAGATCTCATCTTTTCTCTCCAAGGCCTTTGATCAGCAGTTGTATCACAAAAAAAAAATTAGATTCTCTCCTTGATAGTCATGGTTCAAGTGGAGGGAAAATTTTCACATCAACACATAATGAAAACTTCAGCAGTAAGCCACTTTATGACAGTTATGCATCCAAAGTTGAGGAAGGCAACGATGGGGACCTGAAGCAGTTTTATGAACAAATTACTAAGCCTATTCCTTCACTAGTTGTAACAGATTATTTTCTGGAAGTCAACAAACCAATATCTGATATTAATGGTTCACCATCTTCAGAAGATATTAATTCGGTTGGGATTGGCATTATTGAGCAGCTCAGATTAATATCTCATGAACAGAAAACTATTATCACTTACAGAACAGACATCAAGCAAGAATTGAGTAGCAGTGAAATCAACTTGCAATCATGTTCAGATTTGCAAATAGTTGAACGTGGTAGCCATTATTAGAAAGAAGATATGCAGAGACCTTTTGATCTTCAGCTGAAACAACAGGAAGAGGTTTTTCTTTGTCTCTTTCATGATCCTTTTGTTGATTATATGGATTTTTCAAGTAGTTCAAACGAAAAATTATTCTTGCTCAATGAAGGTTGGCTTTGCTGCACTTTTCCATTTCACTTTGATATGTTATGGGTCTCTTTATTTGTCAGAACCAGATCAAGAGTTTCACCAATTACCAAATTACTTGTATGTCTTCATTGGAAGCATGCTTTTACCTGATCTAAAGGAAGCAGTTGGTTAGAAGTAGGGCAGGCAATAAGCTCTCTTCTTGAGCATTTGTTTTCGCAATTTGCATAGTGTAATCAGATTTGCAGTGAGTTTGTTTTTAGCATTTTGTTAGAGTTTGATAAGTTGCAGAAGTTTGAAGCCAGAGTTGAAATGATATTTAATAACTCCATAACCCAACGGACTAGGAAGAGCATAAATGTGGATGTTTGCAGAGGAAAACGTTTGCAGGTTGAATTGCACAGATGCACAGAGGAAAGGCACAGTGGTTTACTTGTTCTTGATGCTTCACAGGGAGAACATCATCTCCAGAAGGATCCAGTGTTAGTACTCAGTTTACAGTGTTAAATTTTGGACTTTTGGTGAAGACTAGCATGCTACTGGAATAATGATATTCTTGCAGCGCGATTATAAAGCATCATATTCTTCGGCAGATTGGTTTTTCACCATATCTAAACTGCTTATATTTAATATTTTTTACGACCAAGAGTCAACATTGGCAAAAGGGCCAAGCTCCACTAAAGCCATTAGGCATAAAAAACCAATCTCACAGGTTATCGAGCCAAAGCACTTGCCATCAAATACAACACAATCCAGTTTTGTATGCGCATAGAGGTTGTGTAAGTGCCTAGGTGATGAAAATCTTCTAGCAGAGACATTGGATGCCAAATGCTCAATCTATTAAGTCGAGAGCTAAGTCACTCAACACAAGGCGCCATGAGAGGAGCCCACAAAGAGGCCTTCTTCATGCACTATGCATCAATTTGTCCACAATTGTCAGCATTAAACATAATTAAAGGCTTTCTATCTCATGCATATCGATATTTTCCTCTGTAATAGAAAAACACCATGCAACACACAATGAGCCAATGCACCTGCAATCGAAACTTAAGTCAAGCACACAAGCCAATCCACGAATTAAAAACAAAAACCCTTCTTATGCTAGCTACACTAAAGCTGAAGCCATGAGTCATGTTATGTGTCGACACACAAAAGAAAGCCAAAGTCAATAATGAAGCCATAAATCAAGTTCATTGACCAAATCATTTTAAATGCCTATGCAAAGTCTACGTGTCAGGTCGACAAGTCAAGTCCATATGCCACGCAACATATAATTCATCAAACGTCAGCTAAGAGACAAGTGTCAAAAAATTGTGTAGAGGTCGATTTGGTTATCCAGTGTTGCATATATTGAGGTAAATCATGCCCGAAATTATAGATTCCAAAGCTCCAATTTGCAGGCAAAAGATACACGCACAGTTGTCTAAAGGTGCAACATAGTTTGGTCTATGGTTTTTTTTGTAGGTCGAAGGCATCAGGTTGTTATGCAAATCCACGAGTCAAGACCACATGGGAAATCTAGTGTTAAACTCATATGCCCATACAAGGCCACGAGGAGGGAGCCATCAGGATGACCAGAAGCCCTCTATTCAAGTAGTCCTGGGGTATGCTTGCTATAATTTTCTATGGTGTTGGCTCTTAGTCACATTGTTGTGGTATATGAGACACGATGTCAAAGCATGATGAAGACTAGAAGTGCACTGAGCATGTTCCAGCTTATTTATTGATGAGGAGTTATGGTAAGAGTTAAACGATCACTCAGATGCCAAGAATTGGAAGTTTTCAACTGTAGGTCATCGCCACACAATGCTAAATGTCGCTAGGTAGATGGAAGTTTGAGTTTAAAAGTATAAATTGCAAAGTACCAACAAATAAATAGATAGACTGAGGTGAGAAGCTCGCAGTTGTCAATGCAAATGAAAAGGGCCAATATCACGATCTTGGTAAACAATTTAAGCATTGTAATAGAGTTTATTTATTATGCATAGATGCTGGGAGTAAGAGAAATAATACCAAGGAAAAAGACGTGGCAAAACAACTTAAGGAACAACAAATGGAAAGCTTGACTAGATCAAAGTTTCAAGTCAAAACCTAAGAATCCTCCAACAGTTCACTCATGGGAGGCTACAAAAGGAGGCAGAGTTTCAGTCTTCCTCGGTTATAATAAATATTCATACAACAATATTTGAGAAGACGAAAGAGAAAGTTATTTTTATGTTCTGGAACTTTTCATTTAGTCTTTGGTTTGAGAAAATTGAGGGAGTATAATAATCTTTCCAACATCTGTCAAGGCCATACAACAGCTGGAGATAGAGCATGATTAAAGAAAAATTTTAGGCATAATATCAGTAGCCTTAACACCAAAGGACAGCTAAAGGACACCTGGAAGCAATGATCTTCTAGAAATTCAACATTCAAATCCAACAGTTAAGAATTGAAGACTTCATCAAAGATTTGGATTAATCTAAATCAACATTTCCAAGAAACCACTCGAGTGACAAACTTTTTGGAGGAAACAGAACACATGGTAGCTCAAAATTGAAGGAAGTTGGTCAAATCTTATCTCTAGTATCGCGAAGACATGGCTAATAGGTGGCATCAAGAAATCTACAATAAACATCAAATTATTCCAAAGCTATGGAAACAAAGCACTTCGCAGTCAGTTCAGCCTTATTTTGTTAATTTTTCAAAATCCCACCCAGTTTCAGTCTCACTGAATTTTCTACCAATTTTAAATGCCAAATTCAGTTTCAGCACTGTTTCATCATATGCTACAGCGGTGTTTCAGCATCTGCTCACAGTGGTGTTTCAGCATCAGCATATGCTACAGCCTGGTGTTTCAGCATCTGCTCACAGCGGTGTTTCAGCATCAGCATATGCTACAGCCTGGTGTTTCAGCATCTGCTCAGCACTGTGTTTCAGCATATACTCAGCCCTGGTGTTTCAGCATATACTCAGCACTGGTGTTTCAGCTTATGCTACAGTGGTGTTTCAGCATAAGCTACAGCGGTGTTTCAGCATCTAAAAACTTAACAGAAAATAAATTTCTGAACAGAAAATAAATTTCAGAATTGAAACATGAGGATAATGAACATCGTTTTCAACGCAGAAATTAAATATCAGCA